>APFE031582019.1:100901-131946 GCA_000404065.3 Pinus taeda
TCTTCAACCCACTATTGGAGTCTCTAAAATCATAATTCGCTTCCTTTTGTCCTCATCATGGTTTTCATGTGGTACCTTCTCACCACTAGGAAGCCTTTATTGCAACAACTTTGTCAAACCTTCCTTCAAACCTTCCATGTCTACTTTTAAACCTTCCACGTCCCCTTTTAAACCATCCATGTCCCCTTTTATTTTATTTTCTTAACCATCCATCTTAGCATTCAATTCATTTTTTGTTTCTCTTTGTGAGAGTGAAATTTGTTGCACTTGGTCCTATAACTTGATATATAATGTTGCATTTCTTCCTCTTCTTCATGCGTCATAGTAGGTATTTCTAGTTGCTTATTGGGTGTATCCATTTTTTGTTGTTGTGAGGCATGTTGGAACTAAATAATGATATCTATGCTTCACTATGCCCTTTGAATCACTTTAAACTTATTTTTCAAACAATAGTTACGGAAATTTAAAATATAAACACTGCTTTTCTTATTTTTTGGAGCTTGATCTTGAAATTGTTGTATCTATGTAATTTTGGCTCTCCAAGGTCTGAAATTTTGTTTGCGGTAGCCCTATGACTCTTCTTTCCAACACAAGTCATACTGATATTAGATTATTTAAGGAAAAGTTATGCCCAATCTCCCATGATGACGAAAATTCAGCTCCACATGGTTGAAATTTCAACTTTTGAAGCCTCGTACAAAAAAAGGTTATAATGAAAATTCCAAGATGACCTGTTTGAAGTGGTGAAACCCTAGAATCCAAAGCTTTGATGTCAAATGTTGTGAAATTAGATCAGAAAACAGAAGAAAAGATAGGTTGACAACTTGAAAATAAGACTCTTCGAGGGGGCAAACTCCTTTACATCACATAAATGTGCAATTCTTGGATGATTCAAATGAAAAGACCTCCTTGGTATATATAAGAATCTAACGGGTCACAATATAATCAAAGTCTACATAACAATAATAATGTAAGGGCACAACAATAACAATAGTGAACTTATATGGGGCACAATAATAACAATATTGAGGCTACATGGGCACAATAATAACAATAAGAAGGCTACACTAACAATAACAATAACGAGGTTACACTAGATTTATAGGGACCTAACAATATATAACTTATGTGTTAATCTTTTTCAGATAGATTCAATAATATTGTAAGAAACAATTTACAATATTTTAAAGTTATTTACATTATTTTAAACTAAAAACATGATAGGTGTGTCAATGGACCAACTGATAATGCAATTTAACAAAACATACCAAATGAAAAATAACTTTAAAAAGTTGATTCTCATAAAGTTTCTTTTGTCACCTAAGTCTCCTTTGATTAACTTTTCATAGTGTGTATTTATTTTTAATTAATCTACAACAATAATCCGTTTTACAATAACAACACTAATCCATTTTATGATAACCATTTATTTTGATTTAAGAGAATGTTGAGTCTTTATGCTTTTAGCTTTCATCTTTGACAAGTCTTGAGAATAGGGCTTTTTGTTTGAAATAGAAGGTATTGAAAATGAGAAATTGAGATAGTTAGAAATGTGTGACATTAATAAAATTATCAATCTTAGTTTTAAATTCATTTCTATGTATTTGTTTCTTTGAACTTGTATGGACATCTTAATTTTTTACTTTAAGTTATAAAAAATATTTAATTAAGTGACTTTCTTACAATGCATCAATCTTGTTCTTGAATCTCTACAAACAATGCCTTGTGCCAATGATTCCATTGAAGAATCAAAATCACCATAATTTTCTTAAAGTCTACCATCACACACTTGTATCATTTTACATTTTTTCTAACCTTAATCCAATCACACAACCATTGCTTTATGATAGTAATGAATCATTAAAACAATTTTCATATTAAACTTATTTTCTTTTATAATAGTAATGACTCATTAAAGCAAATTTTTATAATAGTAATAACTCATTAAAGAAACTTTCATAATATTCTTCTTTTAAAGTATGTAGAGTCACTTAAAATAGAATTTGACCAAGCTTTCTCATTAAATCTGACCAAGCTTTCTCATTAAATCCCCTTTAATTCACAATAAACTCTAGTTCTCTTGTTTAATACAAATTTTAAAAACGAAAGGAAAATAATCTCTATACACTTTGCAATACAGTAATAGAACAAATAAACCACACACAACATAACGAAGCCATGGTACTAAACCTAATCCTAATCCACACTTGTGGAACCAATAAAACACACACAAATCATAACCAAACCATGATACTGATTATTCTTTGAACATAAATAATGGAATACATCAAAGATTGGGATGGACTCTAGAGTAAATACCATAAATCTTTATCCCATCGATCTTGTATGAAGAGATACTTTGTTCACCATCCATTGCAAACTTAAGACACTTATCATTGAAAGGGTATGAAATGAGGAGCCTAGGCTTTCACAAGCTCACATTGATGACAAGGTGTTCACCCTCAATATTTTGAGTTCAAAATAGATAATATTTTATCGTATCGAAATCTTTGACCATTGTTGAGATTCTTTGGACAAGTCAAGAAAGACAAGGATTTTGAGGAATGGTTTGATGCAAAGGAATCTTACTATTTTTTTTTCGATTTGCCAACTATTGTTGTGTATTTTATTATACTTTACTTTTTTGATAACGGTCAATTTTGATATAATATCACTATCTTTATCTCATTATTAATAAAAATGCGTATTAAATGTATTTATATATAATTTTAACTCTTATTACTTTTTATTAATTAATATATTTATGAATATTACAATTTTCCACATGTATTTAATGGTTTAGTTTAATATAATGTAATATTTATAAAAACTGAATTTAATTAACTATATATTTATTATGGAATTTTCTGACATGTATGATTGTTGTAATTATATTTGTTTGATTCATATATCAAATTAGTCTCACCAGTATCTCATATATACATGATTGGTGTTGTTAATTTTTTTTTCCCTTCTTATATAAAATTAGTATTTTTCTCCCTTCTTGTTACATTATATGTCAAAATTTCAATAGATGATTTTTTCTATTTAGCTTAGTATTCCTTGAAATTCATATATCAACATCATAACAATGGATGGAATTTTTAAATTATCACGAAATAATTATTAAAAATATATATTTTGGATCCAGTTTGAATTATTAAAAATAATCAATTTCAATTCCAAATTTGTTAAAATTGAATATCAAAACATCATAACAATGGATGGAATTTTTAAATGATCATGAAATAATTATTAAAATATATATATTTTAGATTTATTTTGAATTATTAAAAATAATCATTTTCAACTCCAAATTCATAAATTTTAATTTATTGGAAGTGATATTTTCCTTATATAATATTTGGGTTTAATGTGCCTAGGGATATAAGATTTAAAGACTTGAAGAGGCGTTGAACACTTGATTTGGATTTCTTGTATTACTTGATAAAAGACATACACAGATAACAATTCTTATGGAGAGAGAGACTCGTTAGAGATTTAGAGAAATTCATAAAATTTAATTTACTGGAAGTGATATTTTCCATCCATATTTGGGTTTAATGTGTCAGGGCATTGCATAAAGATTCCAACACTTAAAAGGGCGTTGAACACTTGAATTTGGATTTCTTGTATTATTTGATAAAAGACATACACAAAAATTTGGATTTCTGGTATTACTTAATAAAAGACATACACAAATAACATTTTTTATGGAAAAATAGTTATCGGAAACTAGAGAAATATTTTTAGAATTTTGTTTTTTTTTTAATAGTAGATATTGAGTAAAAAAAAAAAACTCACTTTTTTCTACATGTAAAATGAAATTCTTTTTGGATTGAATACGTACGTCTGCATAGTTAATGTGATAATTAACACATTCTAAGGCTTATTAGAAGTAAAATAATTGAAACAATATCTAAATATTAAATGCCAATGTTTAAGATTGAAGATGAATGATAATACTAATATCACATCACTTATCTGAATAACTTCCCGAAGTTAAGAGGGCTTATAAATTGGATTTTTTCAATTGTTTATTAGTGAAATTATATGCACGTTGTTCGAGTATTTATACAACTTAGTTTTGCTTCTTTATTTTACAACTAATCTCTAATGAATGAGATTGTATATCAAAATGTTTTACCTATCATGATGAATAGGATTTTAAACCAATTTGATGGCATTCATGCTATCACAAAAAGATAATTGTAGGATGAATTTGTTTCAACATTTTAAAGGCCATAATGCTTATATAGTTCTGAAGGTGATTGGAACATACTTTGCTTCTATGGATGCAAGGTTAATTATGTTTTAATTCTTCTAGGTCCAAGTCATCAAACCCAAGTCATAAGAAAAATAAGAGATTTAGATTTTTAGTCATCCACACTACCTCCGAATTAGAATCACTAAAGCTAACAAGATCAAACATTTTAGAAGTGTATCTTTTGTGTGTGTGAATGTTCGTCATATAGAATATGAATTCAATTAATCTTATTCTTTCCTTAATTCAATTAATCTTTTTTTATTGTTGTTAATTTTTTTACATGCTTGAAGATTAGGTGATTAAAAATGTTTGAGGAGATCCATTACCAAGTTACACCATTTCACAAATACCAAATTAGGTAATAAAATAATCTCATCTTCACACACATTTATGTCATGCTTATTCATAATGTGTTTGAATCTTCCAATGACTTACATATCATTTCAACTAAACAAACTAAAACTACATACACAAAATTCATCTATTCAAAAGTAACATGTCACCATGAGTCTCTTGTTAATAGTGACAACTATATGATGATTTAATTTTATTTTAGTTGAAAGCAATGTAACATGTCACCACGAGTCTCTTGTTAATAGCGACAACTATATGATGATTTTATTTTATTTTAGTTGAAAGTAGTGTAACATGGCATCACGAATCTCTTGTTAATGGGACAACTATATGATGATTAAATTTTATTTTAGTTGAAAGCAGTGTAGAAAGTAAGTTAGACATATGATAAGTTGTACATCAAATTTATCTATATGTAATGAATAATTTAATTTAATTAATATTATATTTAAATAAATGTTATATTGTAATTTATATTATTTCTTAAAAATAAACTAGTGGTTAAGTAAAATAACTACGATGAAAACAAGAAAAATATTTAAAAAATCCAAATAAATAAATTTCCAAAATTAAAGGAAATATTACTCATAATTAATGGAAAATAAAATAATATTATCTTTAAATATCTTAGAAATATTTACCTATTTTCTATGTAAATTAATATATAGCGTATATATATATATATATATATATATATATATATATATATATTATATATATATATTATAATATATAGTTTGCATTATTTTATTGGTAGAGAGAATTGAAATTTTATTGTAAATTAATTTTAAAGTGACACAATTAAGAAATAAGAAAAATATAGGAAAATATTAAAAAAAAAAGTAAAGAAAAGAAAATCCATAGTGTAATTCTTCCATGTTTTAAATAGTCCGACCAAAATAACACCTCTATTAATCAATCACAAAATAAACTACTGTGGGTCCATCTTGACCACATATCTAGCAAGCATCTAGAGAGACCAAAAGGTTTGCTCGTAGAGGGATTTTATCCCTCTTAGTGATTGATAGATCTGCGGTTAAGAGGGCTCTATCTCTCTCTCTCTCTCTCTCTCTCACATACACACACACACACACACACACATAGAGACATCACGTATAATTTTAAACAAAATTGACCAAAAATTATACCTGAAAATTAATGTGACTATTTGAAATGTTTTAAGCATAAAAAAATTACTATTTGAGTATTCATATAACTTTCTCTCTCATTACACACACACACATATGAATTTGATATTGAAATAAATTAGTTAGCATGGATATTCAAATAGTTTATTATGCCCAGAGGCGATCTCCAGTCCACTCATTTGCTAACCAAACACCTGAAAAGGGACACCAACCACTGACCCACTTGCAAGTGGATACACCATACCCTGATCCCTTGTCCTTGAAAATGATTTGTAACTTGAGAAAAATAAGGAAGCAGATATGTTCTACCTCCTAAAAAGTGCCTAGAAGGAGGTACATACCCACTTCCAAAAGAAAATCCCTATAAAGGGGTTGAAAAAATCACCATAGTAGCCATGATTAATAGAATGGAAGATGAAAATGCAGAAGGAATTTTAGATATCCTAATTGATGGAATCCCAAAGGAAAAGAAACCAATGAATGGAGCAATTGGCAAAGTGCCTTGACTCGGGCTAGGAGTGGAGGTAGAGATAGCAGCGACTAAACTGGGTGTAGAAGTTGGGATATCATAGAAGGAATGATCTCCCCCAGTAACTACAGAAAATGGCGTATGAACATTGACAAATTTAGTAGCCAATCTAGTGCCACTAACATTAGCCATACTGAAAGGATATTTCGGAGGAACACTTTGAACTGAAGTACCTTCGAAAGATATAATGTAAGGATGGTTTCCTAGAAGGGGGTCTATATCAGGCCCAAAGGTATCTGAGATATCCTCTATCTCAACTCGATATTCCAAATATCCTAACTGAAACAAAACCTAACTTGGAAAACTATTATTAAGATCACAACGAAAACCTTGATCTTTGATTTTTTCCTTAGACGATGATCCCCCAAGGGAGGGTTTGATTTTGTTGCATTTTATTGAATTAGTTCAAGAAAACTAGTAGAGTATTGCCTATGCCTTCGGGCTGAAGTCTCGACACTTACAAGAGAAATCCCGCAAAGCATTCTAGAACAACAAACCAACTGATCAACCATTTTTCAAAATAGATATTTTCAAAACAAAAAATACCCTAACATAGGCTAGGAGCACATAACACTCACTACGAAAATCCTAAAGATAACATACAAGTAAACAACCTTCAAGTATTTTCACTACATGTGATTAGGCCCAAACACAAAAATATGATAAAGTGGATAAAGGGCCTTCCAAAGGAAAGATTGGGATGATGAGGGCCTAATACCTACCAATGAAGGTAACAAAAATAGTTACACTGACCTCCTGACAATAGCCTTGACTAGTGAAAGTACCCTCACTTTGTGGGGCACTCTCTGGGAGCACTATGATAGTGATACAATGTTTGTATTAAGTACCATAGGTGTTCCCCCCTATAATCACCTAGGTGGTCCCTAGGAAGGGAAACTAAGGCCACTAATTCACAATCAGAAGTAGGAGGAGAAGCCATGCTAATATGTTGCAATAAGTAGGAGAGGGGGTATCTCTCTTTCCTTATCATTAGATGGCCTAGTGCTTGACTCCTGTGTGAGAGGATATTCCCTGACGACTTATGTGAGATTGGATTTTCACTCTTTAATAAAAATCTATTTTTTTTTGTAAGTGACCTTCCAAGGCCCTAAATCACCTAGACAAGTTGGTTTTCTATCACAAAAATAAAGGTCTAGTTGATTTTAGATTAAGTGTTAATTGCATTTGTTTGTTCTTTTAGTCATGTGTAGCGGTAGTGAAAATTATGATATTTTGATGTAAAAGAAACCAAATAAGAACACCTAAATACATGTAATGCATCACTCTTTCTTTAACAAAAAAATTATTTCTACTAAGGTTCTACAAGATCCTATTCAATATTTTTTCTTTTCCTTTTGAAAATGAACACTTAAAAATTCAAAGTGAAAAAATACACACAATTATTTACATAATGAAACTAATATGTGATGCAAGATGCAAACATGTATCTATAAATCCTTATGCAATCAAAAGAAAAAGCATAATCAAAATCCATTGGTAAGATGGACAAACTATCAGTGCAACAATGCAACAATACAACCTGCAAAATTGAAGCGATAAGAATAACTCAAAATGCCAACAATATTCCAAAGCCACTAGAACTACAAGGACTTTGTTCAAACTATCAAAAAAATTGTAAAGAGAAAGAGCAACAGGAAAAAGGAAAAAAAAAAAAAAAAAATCTTTGAAAATTAAATCCAAAAAGTTCAAGCAAATGAAAATAAATCCAATTCAAAATTCAACCACCAAGAATAAAAAAAACGAAAATCAATGAGAAGGATAAAAACACCGCTGAGAAATCCACGACAAATACTACCACAAAGACTTAAAATAGTTCAGAACTTGGGACCAAAGCCCAAAAAACCCAACTCAAAACTAAAAACCACTGACAATATAGAAACCCTAGGTTAAATCAAACATGCTTTCAAATACTAATGGAATTATAAACATACTTATTTTAATTTTAGAAAATTCATCCTTAGCAAAACGTGAGGGACCAAAAACAAACTTCTCCAAACCAACTGGGCACTCAACAAAGTAGAAATTTTTCACTTTTAGAAACATACATGACTATTTAGAGAACACACAATGTATATACATGGCTTCTACAAAACATACTCATGTGTATCCAAGTTGTAAATAGACAAGTCACATGTGTACAACATTATTGTCAAAGAAAACAATGTATAAATAGAAAATTGGGTAAAAATAATAATAATAAAAACCCAGATCCAAAGGATTAGGCTAGAAGAACATATCAAACGGGAGATAAAACAACTGAAAAATAAGACAATCAACTGCTCGATCGCTCATATCAAGAAAACAACCCTTAGGATAGATACTCAAAGAGTAACTTCCCTAATGGAGTCACCAATTATGTTGTAAGAAACTTTCCCTAGGGGTAGGGTTAAAAGCCCCAACAGAGTAGAAAATAAAACTAAATAGAGAAATTGAAACAAACATGAAAATCACTTCAAATTCATAAATTAAGTAACCAATACTCACATATGGGTCATATATTTGAAGTAGATCTTGCAAGGTCCAAACCATAACCTCCTCCTCCGAAGCTTCAGACTTGCAACATAATTAAGAAACTAAGAGAAAAACAAGGAATTCAAAGTATTCAAGCATATATATCATGCTAATCCATAATCAATTTCATTAAGCATTCACAAACATGAAAGATACACAATAGAAATAGGACAAAAAAGTAGTAGTAAGGTAGTTACAACATCACTTGATCTTGGCTTCTAACACCAATGGAACATTCCTCCAAATCCTTCCTTCCTAGGCCACTAAAGGTCTCCTCTCTAATAGTATAAAAATGGATGTGAGATAGGGATACTCAACACCACATTAAGGAAACTAGGGTTTTCTAGAGAGAAGGGAGTTCTTAAAAGCACATAATAGAAGACCTAATATGGGGTAAATTTAGTAGAGTATGGATTCCAAGTACAATGATGATATGAAGGCAACCCAAGGTGTGAATTTATACCACTATAAATTGATTTGGTTGGTTATGATATGAGCTCCTATAGGTGGGATTCCAGTCCAACCCATAAATCCTACTCGAAAAATAGTTGAATTATATGTTTTTCTTAAATTTTAAAAAGTCGTACGCGAGAAGCTTTAGGAAGAACTGCACACATGTTCACTTTACTTTGGCCATGTCACGTATGGAATTTGAATTTATTTTTTTTAAGATAATGATCTGCATAGGGAAAGGGATATTTCGCTAGCCAATACATGCATTTAATGATAAATGAGGCAAGATATGTTACAAAAATGTTGTAGAGGAACATAAAATTTTGGGTTGGTGGTTCAAAATTACACTTACTTAACGTGTCTCGATTGTTTACATGTAGCAAAAAATAAATTTGATAATAACCCTTTTACCGATGAAGATAATAAATCGCAGGGGGCGTAGGAGCAAGAACAAAGAATATTTAAGCACAATAATAGTGGAAGAAGACAAAATTCTTGTATTGTTGTAGAAAGTAGAATGAAGGAAATTTTGGTTAAGCATGAGTAGACTAGAAGAATCTCTTTGTAACGCCCCCTCCCACATTTACCCACTTTTACAAGCTCTCTGGGGTAAAAATGAGATGAGTGTGACTATGATATGATCCAACCTCCAAGTTCCAATTATGGAAGTGGGGCTGACAAACCAAAAACTTTCTATTACCTCTCAGGAGCACTAGATCACCCACATGTCAGTCCATAACCTTTGATGATCAGATGATAAGTTGGAACTACTTTTTCACTAGCTTCACCTCCCAACCATACACTTGACACATTGTGCATGCAATTATGAGGCTCCAACTGTGCCCATAAGCCTATCTGCATGTGGTTATGAGCAAAATTTCCTAGTTATTTGCATGCGATGGAAAGATCTATGCCACTTTTTTAGGCTAGCCTTGAGACCATTGACCAAAACTGCCTATGACTTTCCAGAAACATAACTAAGATGATAATAATGCCAACCATTAAAAATTTGAGAAATATACTAATCTAGACATGAAAAATGCATGATTAACATTTTTTCAGACATATGATAAACATAGAAGCTACATGTCATGAATGCATATGTGACCATAAACTTTTGAACTTCATATGAGAAATTCCAAGAAGGCTCTATGCCCTCTCAAACTAGTTGAAACAACACTTTTTAGCCCATACATTCATCAACCATTCAATAACCCATCAAATCATGAATGAGAGCCATAATAAGAGCACATCATATATCCTTTCCATTATATAACCAAAATAAAAACTATGAAAAATAAGTCATAAGATCACATAATAACCAATACATGTGCTCATTAATCACAATAGAGAAAATATCTCATATTAATATATACAAAAGTCAACCAAGACAGGGACTTCGACATACCATCCGACCATATATTGGGCTGAACCAAATCTCTCTTTCATCTAATCACCCCCGCACCATATTCCATGCATGAATGTGGGATCTCTTGGGATAAACCAAGACATAACCAAATAGGTACTCCAAAGGTTAAACCACCTCCACCATCAAGTTAATATCATCTCACATAAACCAGTCTCGAGATCATAAAAACAAAACAAGCTTTGATGCCTCAAAATTATTTCACCATACCCAAATGAATTTTCGTGTCTCCACCCACCTATCGAGGGCTTCTCGAAGAAAACCATATCCACCCCAAACCCTTGGGGTTTTCCTAATACCACCTCAACAAGATCTAAAACCTTTAAGGAATCCAAATTTCAACCAAGAATGAATCCCATCACATCATGCCTATACAAGAAATGGAAAGGCAAGGTTGAAACCACTGTCAATCCAGTCAAAACCCATGCTAATGACAACAAATGAACCAAATAATCAAATGCATGTACCATGCATTCACATCCCAGCAAAGAAATTACACATGCATCCTGTTAGCTACAAAATATTCTTGTTTTAGTTGTTGATCTAACCTTCTCATCACACTCCATTTCTTTTGTTTGCTTTCCTTTCTCTCTCCTTTGAAATTGATCCAAGTCAAAATTGACAAAACCTATCAATTAATTCTCAGGTGCCCTGTTATCATTGATGTTTAGTCTCTTCCTTTCCTTTTTCTTTCATTTTCCTTCATTTTCTCTTTAATTTCCCTTGCATGCATATTTGTGTCTCTTCATCTCCCTTTTCTCCTCTTTTCCTTATTTCTCATAATTAAATGCCAATCATTGCCTCTTTTCCTTTGCCAATTCATTTTCCAATTTCCATAGCCATTATTAAACCACAAGTGACCCCAATGTGATGTTTTCCCCCTAAATCATCTTGGAATATGTGTCCCATGACCTTGGTCTTATTTTATTTACATGGAAAATCAACATGGGGTTGTTATAAACCCCTCAACTTTGGGGGAACACTGTCCTCCATTTTCTATGACACTTATGACTAGCAAAACCTACTGCTTATGGAGCTTTATAAACACAACTCGATGTAGTATTTGCAATGACAACTACTAAAAACATGACAAACATATTGCTTATGGAGCTTTATAAACACAACTTGATGTAGTATTTACAATGACAATTGTTGAAAACATGACAAAAATACAACTTATGGAGCTTTATAAACCTATCTCAATGCAATATTTAAAATGAAAAACACATATGCACATATATACATATGCATATTTGCTCTAACCAGCAAATAAAAGGATACGATGCATGCACCAACAACAAGAGAATCCAAAGGCTCACATCTCCATCCTCAAAAGTAGTACCATGGATTCACCTCCTTCCCAGGAAGTCCAAAATCCATTTCCAAAATCAAACATTGCATCCCATGTTCAATGCTACAATCCTTGCACTACATGTTTTCTCAGCAAATAGTTAGTAACTCATTGTTCCAAGGCACACTCCTAATGTGCTTATGACTCCATATGGAAATGATAATGACCAGAACAAATTTATTCCATAGCCTCCCCTTCTCTACTTCCCTGTCCCTCGAGCAATTCAGCCACCCCCTTCCATGCATTCACTCACCTTCCAAGTTCCCCATCATCCCCTTCTCTGCTACACAGTCACTCAGGGGATCCATCCATTGGCAAGGTTTCCTCGCATCAGAACATCCAAAAACCAAGTTATATCCATACCTTCAAACCATCATACTAGTCATATCATGCTCATGGAAAGCAATGGACACTATTGGGTGCCAATGTCCCACAATGGGCCTACTCATAAATTCTTTACCATCACACTATTGCATGTTCCAACTCCTTTTGTTGTTGTTGCTAACATTCTTGTAGTTAGTTCCAACCATCCAAATCGGGCATTTCCATGCTTTCTTGTACCAAGCACATGATTTCCATTAGACTAAAAAGGAATTGAAATAAATTCAAATCATACATCATTGACAACTCATTAATAAGTTACACTTGCAATTATGTTTACTTCCTGTCACAACAAGTCAAATTATCTCTTTGATAAAATCATCATATATAAACATATCACATCTAGTTAGCTCAAAACTCAACCATCATAAATCAAAATAATATACTATTTTCATAATTAAAACTTGAAATAAATATTGATACTTATATTTCAAATGGTTCATTGCTTCCGCCTTTATTCTTTGTTCTTTTTGTACACAAACTGAATTAGTTTCCAAACCCAACAAGCACCCAGTGTCTTCTCTTCTCTTTGATCACGTGCCCACATTGGATCAGTTTCAAACCCGACAAGCACCGAGTTCCTTCTCTTCTCTTCTCTTCCATATAGGCAACAAGGGTGTCGAGAGGCTATAATATCTCAACCCTTAATATAAACAACAAGGGTGTCCATAGAACTATACCATCTCAACCCTTAATATTGACAACTGAAGGTTGGTCTCTTCCCAAGCTATCCAAGGATCCATTGACTATTATCTCAACCTACAGCCTCCAGGAAACCCAAGTCATTACAGAGCTCCAACCCATGGCATCTAGGGAACCCAATTTGTTACAGGGTTCCAAGGACCACTATCTCAACCCACAACCTCTAGAGAACCCAAGTTATTACAAGGCTCCAACCCATGACCTCTAGGGAACCCAAGTTGTTACAGGGCTCTAAAAGTCCTGTCCCAACTCACAGCTTTGAGGGATCCCGAGAACCAATCCCTTTCACAACACATACGCATACACAATGTACAACACAACACATATACTTACACATAGTACAACACAACAAACAAACATGTCACAATACAACAACTATATAATACACATTACATAGTACCACATGTACACAACACAACATGTACAACATATACACAACACCACATGTACAAAATGTACACAAAACAGCATGTATAACATGTACACAATAACATTACTTCACATCTAGATACCACGTCGTCTCTACTAGGCAACGTTTCCTTTAGTGTCTTTTCCCATACCTTACTGTGTGCATCCACAATCCAAGTCTCGGCTTTGTGGCTCTTTTGAATATACATTCTTGGCCCAGCATGTCACATATCACATTACATTTATTTCATTGATGTATCCATTAGCATGATACTAACCTCATAGATCATCCAGGGCTACTTTTCCCACTTGATTCCTCATAAACTAGGAATCTTTTCATGCCATTCACCTGCATAAAGCAATCATTCTTCGACAAGAATGATCCCTAACAACGTTGTCAAACAATGGAATCTATATATATATATATATATATATATTATATTTATATATTATATATATTATATATATATATATAGATATAGATATAGATATAACATTAACATAATCATGATCACAACACAATTACCGATATTCATAAGATCAGGGTTAATATAACTTTCATTATCTGTGTAACACATGTACAACATTGAGAACAATAATCCCTAACTTAGACAAGGTGTTTGATACCTCAAATCCATATAGTTTATTTTTTGTTTTACCTTTCTCATGGTTTTCCTGCCACTATCCATTTATCTCAATGAACCCAACCATCCCAACTATTTGTCATATTATTTCCTTCAACTACCCTTTATTCATGCACTAGGCTTCACCTAGGTCTTACATTACCTGTTGGGTTCCACTAAGCTCTCCACGAGCTCCATTAACTTTCCTCTTTCCCAAACCAATTCCCAAGTGCCTCAAGACATAAAAGGAAAGAACAAGAAGAAAAGATAAAGAAACCATGGAAACCCAATCAACAATACAACACCACAACATAGTGGCATGGCCATTCACCAATCACCACCAAAACCATAAATCAAGCACAAACAAATCACAAAACTTTCAATAGACACCATGAATTAAACCCCATGGTATCCAAGTGCTTCCAAGCGTTCATGAGTGAAAGCTCAGCTTGAACCTTCCTCAATATCTATGGAAATCTCTTTTTCCATGTAATTCCTTGCATCATACTGCCAAAAACACATAATTTCCAATGCATAAATAAATATAAAAATATACCAATTGACTTATCTTGTTGTACCAAGCACGATGCCCTACAACTAAACACATGCACATACCATCTCTCAAGGGACTCCAACTCCCTTTAAGAATCCAACTATAACTGAAAACCAACTATCATACTTGCATCTGATAAACCATCTTCCAAGTAGCTTCCTCAACCCTAAAGTTATTCCACACACTTTAACTTGCTCTATTGTTCAGTCCCATAGCATGAGCTCCTTTCGTTGCAAAATGCAATGAGGCTTTTCCTAGAACTCTCGCCCTAGTTCCATTTCCACCTCAATGATGGATACTGGTGACCTTCCTGCTTGTTATCCACTACTGAATAGATCCGAGGAATACTCTGACCAACATGCCCAATGATCTATGCCTCTTGCACACCGTAGATTTGAGGTTTGCCACACATCCATTGCACCACTTTGATACAAAGATAAATACTTCCTGCGATGATCTCCACCATAGATTCAACACCACAATGGTTCTCTGCCATTGTCTTTAATCTACTACTCCTCAAGTTGAGACTCCTGTCCTCTCTCAACTGCATTGAACTTCTTGTAAGGTGACACATTTTCTTTATCACTTGCATCCTGAGATCATAAAACTCCTTCGACCTTCTACCATAATACCCCTTAGATAGGTACTTCTTCCTGAAGAGTCTCTCAGACTCATCCCAAATCAACTTCTCATCTCTAATTCCTTTGACACACTTAAGACCTTCCCACCAAATGTCTACTTTTACCTTGAGACTAAAGTTAGCTATCTTGGCTTTCATGTTCTTTGAGTAGTAATGCAATTTGAAGAAATTATTCATCCCAAGTAGCCATGCTTCTGCATCTTATGATTTGGTTATCTCACCATCAGAGGTAGGAAGCTTGGCTTTCCTAAACTCACTTGGAAAGTACCCCCTATCACTCCTCCCATAAGGATTCTAGCAGTAATGACAGTGATGTCTCTCAGAACCAAAGCTAGAATGGAATCCATGAGCTCTAGCCCTCTTGTCAAGTGTATGCAAGGATCTGCCACCTCCCACTATATGATCTTTGTCCAAACTGTACCATTAGTCTTTTCTTCTTATCCATGACTGATCCCCATTTGTCCTTTCTTTCATAGATCTTAAATACTTTGAAGAATCATTGCATTGAGTTTTTCTTTATTTTATCGAGCTCTTGCAAGTCTTTCCTATGCCTCAATCAACCTATTATTATCTTCCTTGCAAATTCTAATCTCTGCCCTCTAACTCCTTAGACTATATGCTAGATCTATAGAATACTCTTCTCCTTGCTACTCCTTTCCCATTCTATGGAATTCACATTAGGTCTATAAGGGGAGTAATGTGAGTTGTAGTCCACCATTATGCTCTTCATCTCTAACCTTCTCTCTCCCGCAAACATGTGATGTTAGATAAACCAAATAGAAACATAATCAAAATCATACCTTAATGTATTTCAGGGTAGGTTATCTCGTCTGCACAAATTAGTCCAAATTAGCATGACATAGACATATAATGACATAAAAATGTCAACAACATGCATGATAACAAAATAATGTAATAATAACCACATGCATGATAACCATAACCATCACAATGCATGCACAACAATATGCATTTAGCCCATCCAATCTAGGTGTTTGAACATGGAATCTTTGGTATTACCCTGTAACGTTCCCTCCCACATTTACCCACTTTTACAAGCTCTCTGGGGTAAACATGAGCTAAGTGTCACTATGATATGACCTGAACTCCAAGTTCTAGTTATGGAAGTGGGGCCAACAAACTGAAAACTCTTTGATACCTCTTAAGAGCACTAGATCACCCATAAGTCAATCCACAACCTCTGATGATCAAATCCTTAGCTGGAGCTAATTTTTCCTTAGCTTCACCAGCCAACCACACCCTTGACACACTATTCACATGGTTATGAGGCTCCAACCACACCCATAAGCCTTCCTGCATGTGGTTATGACCAAAATTTCCCAGTTATGTGCATGCGGTGGTGAATCTTTGCCACTTTTTCAGCCTAGCCTCGAAACCACTGTCCATAACTACCTATGACTTTCTAGAAACATAACTAAGATTATAAAAATGCCAAACATTCAAAATTTCACCAAGATATTGACCTAGACATGTCTAATGCACGATAGACATTTCGTCAAACATATGATAAACCTAGAAGCTACATGTCATGACTGCATATATGATCATAAAATTTTGAACTTCATCTGAGAAACACAAAGAAGGATCTATTCCCTCTCAAGCTAGCTGCAACAACACTTGTTAGCCCATGCATTCATTAGTCATTCAATATCTTATCAAATCATGTACAAAAGCCATAGCAAGAGCACATCATATATCCTTGCCTATAACCAACATATAACCAAAATAAAAGCCATGAAAAATCAATCATAAGATCACATAATAACTAGTACATGTGCTCATTAATCACAATAGAGAAAATATCTCATACTAACATATACACAATCCAACCAAGTCATGGTCTTCCACGTACCCACGACCCTATATTGGGTTGAACCAAATCTCTCTTTTAGCCAATCACTCTTGTGCCATATTCCAAGCATGAATGTGGGATCTCATCAAATAAACCAAGACATAACCAAACAAGGAATCCAAAGGTTAAACCACCTCCATCATCAAGTTACCATGATCTCACCTAAACCAATTTCAAGATCACAAAACCAAAACAATATTGGATGCCTCAAAATTCCCTCACCATACCCAAAGGAATATTCCTGTCTCCACCCACCTATCGAGGTGTTCCCAGAGAAAACCTTATCCACCCCCAACCCTTGGGATTTTCCTGAGACCACCTCAATTGAATCCAAAACCTTATGAAAATCCAAAGCTCAACCAAGAATGAATCCCATCACACCATTGCTATCCAGGAAATGGCAAGGCAATGCTAAAACCACTATCAATCAAGTCAAAACCCATGCCATTGAAAACAAATTAACCAAATAATCAAATGCATGTACCATGAATTCATATCCCAACAAGGAAATTACACATGTAACATGTTACCTACAAAATCCTCATGTTGTAGTTGTTGATCGAACCTTCTCCTTGGGCTCCCTTGATTTCCTTTACTTGTCCTTTGGTTGTCCTTTGCTTTCCTTTTCTTTCCTTGCTCTCTTCTCTGAAACTGATCAAAGTAAAAACTCTCAAAAGATGTCAACTGATTCTCAGGTGCCTTTTATCATTGATATCTAGTCTCTCCCTTTATTTTTCCCTTTTCTTTCATTTTCCTTCATTTTCTCTCTAATTTCCCTTACATGCATATTTGTGTCTCTTAATCTCCCTTTTCTCCTCTTTTCCTTTATTTCTCATAATTAAATGCCAATTATTGCCTCTTTGCCTTTGCTAATGCATTTTCCAATTTCCATAGCCATTATTAAACCACAAGTGACTGCCAATGTGATTCCCCCCCCCCCCCCCCCCCACCCCCCCATTCATCTTGGAATACGTGTCCCATGACCTTGGTCTTATTTTATTTACATGGAAAATAAACTTGGGGTTGTTACACTCTCTCAGGTGAGGGATGGTACTCTTTGGATTCCCTATTTGGCTAGAGGGTGGAGATGGGATTTCTCTAGATTCCCTTGTAGCTAGGGTGGAGGCTTATTCCTTGGATTCATGGTAAGGAGAGTTTTGAAGTAACCTCTGCTTTTTCTCTTGGTTTTCTTGTAGTAAGTTATGGATTCTCAAAATTGGGTGGAACTATTGTGTATAATTAATTTGAGGGTGGAGGCATAAACCTTTGTAATCCCTTGCTTACTTTAGGGTGGAGACTTGAGTCTCTAGATTCCATAATTATTGAGGGTGGAGGTGAAATATTTGGATTCCCTTTTTTATTATGGGTGGAGATATAAATATCTAGATTACCTTGTTGGATGGTGGGTGGAGGTTGGAGGCCTTTAGATTTATTGTTATGGCCTATCATTGAATTACTTAAGTGACTAAAGGGTGGAGGAGGCATATCTCTGGATTCACTGTGTCTGATTCAATACATTGGGTAGTTGGTGGGTGGAGGTGGTTGGCCCTCTAGAGTCCTTGTTTCATCTAGCATTATTGAATTTCATCCTTTGAGGAAACCTCCTTAAGTTCTAGAATATGGCTCATAGGTGATTGATTGCAATAAAGGCCATAGAGAAACCACATCTAAGGTTGGTGGAGATTCATAGCCCGAGTCTCAATTTCTAGTTCTACTTTATATATAAGTGTTCCTCCAAGCTCTTGTACACTTGAATGTTATACATGTGATGACGACATTGAGTTAATACCTAGTTAATGTTATTTATTTTGTAAATGGATAATGCCATATATTGTACTCATGAATTTCATGTGTGTGACTAATGTGATGTTCAATGGTTAAACTAGCATAGATCCATCTTAAGCACGGATCTAACATGAGCTCAGAGGGATCAAATTTCTTCAAGTGAACTTCTTTGAGGGTGAAAAATAAAATGTGTAATTTTTCATTGTTTAAGTTGTATTTTTGAATGCTATATAGGTTACATAACTTAAACTTTTAAGTATAAAAAATCTTTATTGGATTTCTTAAAAAATGTATGCCTAAAAAAAGACCAAACTGTAAAACACTGTCATTACAAATGTTTTAACCATAAAGCTTTCTTTTTTCAATAACTTTATATGATATATACATATTTTTTTTCTTTCAAACAATATATAATTATACATAGTTTACATTAAAATATTTTACATAACATGTGCATCTAGACATTGCATCCACGCACATTCAAATGGTTTTTTTTTTTATTAATATGTTTTTAAGTATAAATCAATATTAATTCGTATTAAATATTTTATTGATCACCCACATTGAATATTTTTATTATATGCAACATTAAAATATTTCCTTTTAACATTTTTTTACCTCTAATTACTTTACATGAAATTATATTACATCATTTGAAAAACTAACTAAACAACATAACATATTCATTTTTGTTCTTTTTTATTATTGCAGACATTGCTTTTCTATTTAGAGAATATTATTTTATTTTAAGAGGGATACATGTCAACTCCACGTTGAGGATGAACATACTTACATATCACCATCATACTAGGTTGTAGAATGAACCTATTAGCTCAATAATGTTCAGGAAATGTTGTTTTTCCTGTTTGTTGTCATGGAAGAATGGATGAATTCTTATATGTAACATTGATTTTGTTTATGCTAAATTCCAGTCTAGAAAGGCATGTATAATTTTAAGCTATTGTGTGCTGGTAATTGGTCATAATAGCCAAAGTTTGAAACAAAGGTTTAAATCCTTGTTTAAATAAATGTCTACTTCAATCCAAATGAAATCAGTTTTATACCAGGCCTTGGCACCATTGTATAAGCTCAAGAAGAATGACTTACATCGAGTTGCATGCATGCGTGGGAAAAAAACTCAGAATAGATAGTGTGTTGTTCATATACATGCATAGGCATGTATATGAACACAAATATATGTATATATATTGGGTATAGGCCAAGTTGAGACTTAAATATCTCAGGAGGGCCATCACTTGTGTTTAATACACATTTCATACAAAAACACAGTAAGAAGGGGCGTGGGACGAGAACTTTAAAGCCCGAGAGGGGCTAGACTTGAGCCCTTAGCACCATGTGTTCAAGCGCTATGACCAATGCCAAGTGCATAGGCCCATCTATATTTATAATTATAAATATATACATAATAAACATATGTGTGTGTGTGTTCAGATGGAGCAAGAAAATTCTAAATCTCTAGAGGAAAAGAGGTTTGACCTTGTTAAGCCATATGACTAGGCATTGTAACTAGGGTCGAGAGTAGAGGGGTGAACATATGTGTGTGGGCCTCAAGCAGACAACAAAATATTTGGTCAATCTTAATTGACAGGGATCAATAGTGGATCCTCCCTTTCTAGGTCATAGGGGAGGGGGGGGGGGGGGGGGGGGGGGGGGCAATCATTTTTAATAACAATTGTTGGTTGTCAAAAAAGGATTGGAGTCATCAATGGAGTGAGGAGGAACCTCACATGGGAACCATGAACAATAGATTGATGATGGAGGTTGATTTGTTACCAATGGTGGGGATGCAATAGTGAACCCCCTTATGATGCCAATAAGGGAATGGGTGGGGGTCCATATTTAAATACTAGTCATCAGAGGGCTAGGGCACATAATGGCCATTGATTGGGGTAGCATAATTGTGCTCGCGAATCACAATAGTGAAACACCCCCCCCACTCCCAAGGTGATGTTAGCGGGGATGAGGCGTCTAAATTTTAATCTCGATCGTTGAAAGGTAGGATCACTCACCATTATTGATCAAAATGAGAGGGATAGTTGTGTGGTAGGTGATCTAGCATCATTTGGGTGTGACATGTGGCACCCAGTTTTGGCCCTTTAGGGCCCAAGTGAGCAAAAAATCAGTGACACATGCCACTCCTTGAGGAGGCCACGTGGATCGCATGACATTAGCATGACATCATGCTGAGGGTTATCAAAGTTACGCAGGGGGGTATGGTGGACCATAATGCATACTACATATATTTTATATTCACACTGGATTATGGGGAACCAGTAGAAATTACAATGCGGAGGTGAGGTGGCATGTCACATATGCACGACACTAGACCATTAAGTTCACCTGCTATGACATGGCGATCGGGTAGCATGCCACATGGGTCCCACATGGTAGGGTAAGATGAGGTGATAAGGTTTGTTAATAAAACTTTGGGAAGTCATAACTTTTGAACCCATAGCTCGATTGAGACAAAATTTATATCATCGGAAAAGTTTTGATGAGACAAACGTAATGGAGGTATCTGATTTGAATTTTGGAAAGTTTGAAACTTTTAGACTCCATTTCCATAATAGTACATTGAAAGTCAGGTCAACATAGTAACCACCTTCTTTGGGTCAGGATAGTAAGGGGTTGTGTTACACTTCCAAAGATAACTTCAACTTTGAAAAGTACCAATTTGTGAAAACATGATCATTACATCTAAAGTACATACACCTATTTTGATTATAGGACTCTTAGCGTAGGTTTTAAAAGACCCCCGTCAAGAAAAAAGTTAGAGGATGAGTTAAGGGCATCATAATAGATTGTCTGAAAAATATCTAGGTTCAAATTTTGAGTCTATACTGTAGCATTCAAAGAGTAAATAACCATATGGCACATACATTAGAAAAACCAATGACCAAAATACATTTACTTAAATGTTTTAGTGAAGTTCACTTCTTCTAGTAAAATGACATACCAAGAAATATTAAGGACTCAACAAGGCAAAGTGAACACCAATGCCAATAGGTTCACAACATAAATTTGGTTGCTCTATAGTTTTCATAGGATAGTAGTTCACATTAATTATTTTTTTCAGGTTTTGAGTAAATATTGATGTGACCTATTACAAAAGTAATGTTTCAAATGCATCAGTGAAAGTTATGGTGGAAAACAATCAACACAACTCTCAAATGACCAAATCAAATATTCCAAATAATGGAGCTTAGAAACCAACGTCTCTTAGGTTATCAAAATCAAAGCATCGATTCTTACAACCCATGCTACCAACAAGTTTAGAAATATGTGAACTAAGCATGGGAACTATAGATATGACTTGGATAAACATTCATAAAGCCATAAGGATACAAATTTTTCAAACAAGAAAACAATTTCAAAATATCATGCCATTTCACTCAAGAATCAATTGTTTCTCATGTGTAGAAGTGTAAACCCAGTTAAAATACTTTATTCCAAATGTGTTGATCTAGATCATGATTAAGGTTAAATTTTGTTTAAACATTGTAAAATATTCAATGAAATATTGATACAAGACAATAAAGAAGAAATAGTTCTCACAATTTTTTGCAATGAAGTACATAAGACAATAATTAGAATTGCTATAAATCCCTTAAGATTCACAACTATATCATAACCATGTAGACATCCACACATATCACTACAATAAGAATTGTGGTGCTCACTTCCTTAGTAAAATGTTTACTATTAATAATCCACTTCATCAAATATATCATTTGGTAACCATGCTTAATTTTGAAGTTTGTCCAAATGACACACAAACAAAGTCACAAAAAGAACCTCAAAACATACAAAACCATATAGCAAAAAGAACATCATCCAAACGGATACAAAAATAAAAAGGGTAAATATTATTGGCATGATAAAATATAATGAAATTCAACAAAAAGGCCTAAATTCATCCCCACAATGGAAATGCTGACTACAATAGAGAACTAGAAAATATCCTATAATATAACATGCTTTGGTGTTGAGCATTCAATAGCATTAGATATAAAACCCATAAAGGATATCATGTAGTTAATGTGGTAGCTATAATAAATTACATGGACATTCATGAAAATCAATATAAAATTTGTCCAATGTCTATATTATTATATAACAATGTTTTCAAATAACTAACCTGACTTGATCTATTTAGTTAATTCTAAATTTAATTCTATTAAGTATATTTTTGATGCACAAATCCATACATGTCATAAGCAAAAAAAAAGAAAAAGAAACTTACCAAATTTGAAGTTGTAGCTTAACCATAACCAATATATTATCATAATAATTATAATAAATTGATGATATTGGCACCTAGGCTTATACCCCCGCGATCGGGATGGACGGTTGCCGCCTCCCCACCTGGGTTCTATTCCCCTCGCTGCATGATTTTGGCTGCTCCTGCAGCCATATGTTGTTGATACTTGCTCCGCTACTCCGCAACAGATATTTGTACTATCTCGCTTCTGTATAAATGTGACTGATGTGATAGACAGATGTATATAATGTAAATATTGTACTCTGAGCCTAATACAAGCTTCTAAAAGGACTAGCCCCAATTTTCATCAAAAAAATAAATTGATGATATTCATAACCCAAGTTACCACATTTAAAACAATACATTTCTTATTCTTAACTATAGTCATCCTCCAAAACTATGTCAAAAGTTAACATAAATTTAATTTAATTTTTATTCAATTAAAAAAACCAAAAAACATTAAAAATAACACATAACAAATACAACAATATTCTCCTACTTAACAAATGGGGCAAATAAATATAACATACCAAACAATATTATCCTACCCAACAAATGGGAAAAGTAAATATAACATTGTGCATGATAAAACCAAATAATGAATAATTATTTTATAAAACAATGTACATAGTAAACCTAAATAGGAAGTAATTAATTTAGAAATTAAGTAGAATTAAAATGGCCCACACTGTTTATGGAAAAACTTATATCAATGCGTGGTAAACCCAAATAGAAAGTGTTTATGTTAGAAATTAAGGATCATTAAAGTGACCCAGTGATCAAATGTGGAAGGAAAGGAATTGACAAGGAATCGAATGAGTCCAATAATGTGATCATTGTCTAATTCCTAAAGTCCAAAAGTTTTATTTGGTTATACATGGTCTTTACTTTATTGAATTTAATAATGTAGCCATGGTCTTACACCATCAGTCTCAAAATGCTCATAATTTGTCTCAAGTCCCAAAGTTTTATTTGGTTATATATTGTCTTTATAATGTACAATTTAATAATATGACCTTGTCTTACACCACTATTTCATATTCAAAATGCTCATAATTTGTCTCGTTATATAATCCTTTGTTTTATATATGGAAACGAACATGTCTTTCCAATTTAATAATAAAAAGTTGAAGTAACATCGAATCTAATGCATTTATAACAAGAAATGAAAATTAAAACCTTATGAATGGATCATCGAATCTTATACCTTTAAAAAAAGAAAAGTTGAAGTGTTTCCTATGATATTGTTTACTTTTTTAATTGTGAAGGTTGTTGGTAGTTGGTTTTAATAAAAAAAAATTAATATTTGTAAAAACTTTATCAAATAATATAATTAAAGTTTAGATTAAAGGATGCTTGGGTCCCATGTAGGAATAGGAAAATGATGTTGAAATAATCAAGTTCATAATTGTCAGTATTCATTACATGTTCCTATCGTTGATTGACCTCCATGCTTTTGTGTTAGTTGTAGTTGTGGCCTTAATGCTTTTTAATCCTTTATTTCCTTTATTCGGATTCAAGTTTTACTGTAGACCTTGTGTTTTACTTAGTATTTTCTTTCACAATTATTGAAAATGTTAAAGAAAAGAACATATTCAATTGGAAATTTATTTATTATATATAATTAATTTTCACTTTTAATTTTGTTATTCACATGATAGTTAGATTACATTGTTTCTTCTGTATCTTTTATTTCTTTTAATTCTACGAAGTCTTGATGGATCATTTCCACACAATAATAATACATAGCAGTTGAAATTATAATATTGTTATATATTTTTGTTCTTGAATCATTATAGGAGGGTCATGATCCTCATTACTTTATCATTTTGAGTTCTCCTTATAGTGTCTTATTTTTTTGAGCTTTAACATCAGATACTTACTTTGTGGTTAACCAACAACTAACCTTATTAATTTATTGATGTCATTTTCCATGTTTATGGATATGTGGTTATGGATTATTTTATTATTAATCGAAGAAACAATAGTAAAAAGAGAAAATGCAAAGGAATTTTTATGGATTTCATGTAAAATTGGAACCTTGTAGACACAGAGGTGGAGGGTAGGTAAAGGGGGTGTGGTGACTAAGTCAAATAAGTCCCTATAATTATAAATTAGTCATTTGTAACTACATGGATATCATCTTTAGAAAGAGGGAAGGTATTTTCATTACCAAAGATGTATTGTCCATATGTAGAGATAAAACAATTTTGGGATGCCTTTTTATTAGGATTTTAAAAGGAAAGATAATGTTAGCGATATGAACTTTGGCACTTGAAAAGTTGAAGTCTGTTGCTAGAATAGACATACTAATTGGCTATTTCATTCACAAAATTGAAGAATCGGGAATATGTGATGTATAATGAATTAAATTAATTTCTACATGGAGGACTTTTAGGGTTGTAAAACAAGGTATATCTAAAATGCTAGAGATATTCCTTGCGTCCAAAATTCCAATGTCTATTTCAATAGAATGAGGTCTTAGATACAAATTGGTGGAGAATTATATCACTTCCCTATATAGATCCAAGTTGAGAAAGATGAAACATACTATACCTTTTAAGTTTAGTCTTCATTGGTTAAAAGATGAAGAATTTTTAAAACTAGCCCCGCCCCCCCCCCTAGGGGAGCTCACCTGACAAGCCTGTGAAAATGTAAAGTAAATGTGAGCATAAGGTCCCATGTTCAAATCCCTTGGAATGTATAACATGTGGTCGTATGTTGTGAGCAACATGGTTCACCTAGGGGTTATAGTGGTAGTGGTTGGAATCGACCCCATGTCACATGAGTACAAGATCGACCTAGTTGTCGATTCCACTAGTAATTAAAAGAAAGAAAAAATAAATTTTAAAACTAGTTAAGGAGGAATGAATGTCCTACAACTTTAAAATACAAAGGTCAATTGTGTTTCAATTTGCTAAAAGAATCAGAAAATTTGAGAATGTAACATTAGAGTGGTAAAAAACAAAAATTCAACTCACAGTATGAGTTAATGGAAGTGGGGTAGTGAATTGCGCTACTATATAACCAAAATATTGTAGGGTCTTCTTATAAGAATAAAAATCCAAGCTAAAAAACAAGAACAAAACAAACAAAGGCTACTTGATTGGGATGGATATAAATGGAGGATAAAAAACATAAGCATTTGGTTAGCAAAAGGGCACAAGAACAACATATTTTTTCCAAATTTATGAAAAACATAAAAGGAATATAGATAATATTTGAGGAATAGAGAAGGAATATGGAAGAAAACATAAAAGGTTCCATCAAATAACAAAGTTTGGGGTATGAAAATTTAAGAATGTTTATCAAGAACCCAAAAATGTTAACATTGCAAACATAATAGCGTTGTCTTCTTACTTCCCAAAGAGTGTTGATGACAACAACAATGAATAATTTATGATTGAGATAATCAAATAGGAAATAATATTGTGATTGAATCATTTCAAAAGGAAAAAAGTCTAGGTCAACATAGTTGGATAATTGAATGTATGTTGGATTTTAATAATAAATGGAAGAATACACCCTTAATGTTGTTAAGTAGTTAAGGACATTAAGCCATATTTTGGGATCCTTAAGCTTAAATTTTATTTCTTTAATAAAATTACAGGTTTTTATTGAATCCTTTTAAAAGGAAAAATTCTAAGACCTCATCATTGGACAGTTGAATTTTATGACTAACTGGAATAAGACATCCCAAAGGTGGTTAAGGATAAAGGACATCAGGAAAAAATTTGGGTTCCTTAAAATTGATTGTCATTGCCTTAATTCCTAAAACATATGTCCTTTTCATAATTTAGGCCTATCTCGTTATGTAATTCAATATACAAGATCATTTCAAGAAGGTTAAAAAAATGTATTCTTTGATTCTATATCCAATGAAAAATTTGTCACGACTCTTAGAAAAAGGTATAGCCATGATGCCATCAAGGTAGCTCAAGAGGTGTATATATAATAAAATTTAAAATATGACTTACCATGGTAATTAAGCTAGATTTTGGTAAAACTCCATGACATAGCTATCTACATATATATTAGACTAGTTTCAATTTATGTAAGAATGAGGGCCCCTATGGTGAAATGGATCAAATGTTACATTTCCTTTGTAACTCTTCCTCCCATCCCCTTTCTCTTCCTAGGTTGTGGGAGGTGTTACATTTTACTAACTCACCTCCATGGTCTCACTATGAATATGGGGTTACAAAAGTCCTCCTTCTCCAAATCTTGCATAATTAACTTTGTACAACACTATCACATTCATCTCATCAAGAACTTTCCTGATCTGAAATCAATCCAGGAGGATCTTTTCTAGCGATATAAAATTTACCTCAATCTAACTCCTATATTGAGATTTATGCTTAGTTGAAGTTTGTCCAATCACATGGTTCCACATCAACAACACTCTGCCATATGGAACCAAGGTCGTACACCCCACCTAAACAGACCTTTCACTACATTTCATGGTTATATGTTATCTCTAGCCTTGAAGGAAAATTTAGAGCACACAATATTTTCAATGGTGCATTATTCCTCGCACCCCTTGATCACCTAAATATTGAATCTCTTCTCTATGACACATACTATGGAGCCTACAAGCTTCCACATGGTTACTTTTACTTTGTGGATTCCACCTTATTTCATTTTGTGGGTACCTTAACACTCACATCCATTTCCGCATTATATTTGGTCCATGGGGGATATCTGGTGCTATAAACATTTGTGACACATGCAACCTCCCAAATCCTTGTATCTTGGATAACATATAACCTTGACATCTAGCTCCACTATCATTTACATTATGTGCATAGTCTTGGATCCTCTGAATCCTAAATTTTCTCACCAAATGAAATAACATCCAACTCCATCCAAGTGGGGCATATCCTAGATAAATTTTCACTCATGAGGGAATCCGTCATCGACCTGAAAATCACTCCTATGGATTTGACTGCATATATCGACGTCTTAATCCTAATTTACTAAGAAACATTTAGCCTAGACTAAATATGGGTTTTTTCGAAGTTGCATCCTTGTTGACTAGCTAGATGCCTAGACTCTCGGATACATCTGCTAGACTCAAGTGCATCTTCCCATTTTGTATATGAGGATGTGCTAGACAAAAAAGGTCTCAAAACATATCCATCATGGCTACACTATCCTTCCAATAACCCATCCGACCCGGCATACAAAATGAAACTTTTGCAACATAGACTTATAGACTTAGCCAAAATTCTCCTTGAAGCTTGGCATTTCCTTTATCACCAATTTCATATGATCAAGATCCTTATTCACTCACTGAACATTCTACATGTTATATTCATCCATAAAATAATCCATGGATCCATTAACCATCCTACTATCAGAATAAAAGACAAGCTAAGACATATCTAACAGTACTTTGTAAACTCAAACACAAAAACTTTGTATCAAATGATAGAATGGATCCAAAAGAAAACTATCTTATCCACTAATATATCATACATTTCATCATTCTCAATACTTTACTAGGAAGTGTAATCAACAAACTTAAACAGTCAAAGATCCATGATATCCATAACATGCCAAACAATGGAATTTCGTTATTGTAACATTATAGCTAAGCACATCAAGCAATTGTACATGAATATGAATATAGCTATGCATTTCATGATCATATCATTAAACACATAGGACTCCAAGACCCTATTTGAAACCACAGAGGCCTCCAAGCCCCTCATAACCCTGATAAAATTCACATAAACATCTAATAATAGATGAACATGTTCCTCCATTAATAACATTAATACATACATTGCCATAAGTTCACATAACAACATCATTCATCATTCCTAGTTCAACATATATACAAGTAACTAAACTTATCTGATTAACTTGAATGCTTGGAAACTAAGGGAGGGAATTCAACTCTCCACCCAACCATAGCCTAGCAGCACTGCAATCTTTCTTGTAGTTGACCACCCCAAAGTTGGATTCAAATTTTAAGGAGTTAAGTGCTCAAGGGAATTCACACCAATACAATTCAACCAAATGAGATAGAGTACATTTTCTAGGTGGTTCGCAATTGCCTCCAACAATAAGCACCACAATGATTCTACTACCTCTTAATATAGATAACAGGGATTCACCCTTAAGCAGAGTGAAGTTATGCTTAGTTCTAGGAGTATGATCTCATTTTAAGGTGGTTCCTAACTATATTTTCAAGGCAAGCACCATAGGAATCCAAAGCACACGGTCTAGGTGATTCAAATTTCCTCTAGTAGTAGGCACCATAATGTCGCCACTTGATAAGCACTATAGGAATTAAGAGAATTTTTGGAGCATCATTTTGGGGTATAAATTTGGGATTTATGCAGAGGAGTACTGTTGAGTCCCAAACTTCCATCTTCCCTATACACCTTTTTAGCCTTTTTTTCCAGTCACCTGAACCTCCAAGCTGTCAAATCATTGCATATTAGTTTAAACAGAGCATATAAAATGGTTTCCTAACTATGTCTTGTGACTATTGTTTGATTTAGATTTTTGCTCAGTTAGCTGCAGAATCTTGTCACTTTCCACAGCCAGCTCAACTTTCCGCAACCTTTTTGTTGAAGTCTATGTTACAGGTGTCTACTGGAGAATCCAGCCACATGGGCAAGTTGCAAATGATGTGGACATGGAACGCGTCCCCTTGGTTCAGCCGAATCACTCATAGAAGACCGTGGTCAAAGACAGTCAAGCGATGGTCAACCTAAGAGTTTTATGGTGGCAGAAATCTGTTTTTCACCACGTGAAGACTTGCGTGGAAAATTCATAAATCCCAAGAGGCATGATAACACCTGTGGACTACTCCGTGAACCAAATCTAACAACCACCCTCCTTGGATTTAATTTTCACGGCTACCATATTGCTAGATTTCCGGATGTGGTTATTCACGTGTCTATTTATCAGCGCAGATTTTAGGAAGTAGTTGTGTCATTTCCTGTTATAAATAAAGCATTCTCATATGCATATTAGCTAGAATTTTGTAGGTAATTTTGACTGTTTTACGAGCCCATTGTGCCGTGACTTAATCCTTATATTATGACTGCATTTTAATACATGAGAAGACATTGTTTTTAAGCTCAATTTGTGGTTGATTTCTGATTGGCCGAGGTTGCAAAGGGCCCCTGTACACCAAGGTTCTGTAATTACTGTATAGTTTCATGATTTCTTCATTTACGTTCCCGATGCCATAATCGTTTGCTTGTATATATTACACTGCTTATGGTATTCATGTTGATTTCTGTCCATAGTTTCTTTTATGCTTTCTAATGACTGTTAACTGATCAGTGTCTTTATTTCAAGTTCTAATAGATAGCCCGGGCAAGTGCACATAGCTTTTTAATGACTAATGACATGATGGAATTATCTTGTCCTTCTGCTGATTTATTTTCTTAGTTCTAATTCCAGCACTGTTTATTTCTTTCAGTTTTGTTTTGTTCATTTACTTTTCTGCAAGATAGATATTAGATTACTCATGTCATTTTCAGTTACCTCCTATAGCCAGAGCGAGTCGAATGGTGAGGGATTGAAGTATGAATGCGTAGTTTGATATTAGTTTGTTTTTTGCAAGTTAGTGATTAGATTACTCATGTCATTTTCAGTTACCTCCTATAGCCAGAGCGAGTCGAATGGTGAGGGATTGAAGTATGAATGCGTAGTTTGATCTTAGTTTCATTTTATGCAATTTAGATACCAGATTACTCAATTTGTTTATGATTAC
>APFE031582019.1:134942-173643 GCA_000404065.3 Pinus taeda
TCACACTAAGGCACAGCGGAAAAGAGCATACGCATGAGAAAAATCCTTCCTCTCTGTTTCTGATTTGCCCAGATCACAAAGAGCCGTAGGGAAAAGAGCATACACAGAAATGAAAGGTATAGATCCGGTAATAAAAAAAAAAGAAGCTAAATAAACCAAACTAATAAATAGAGAGAAAATAACTAGAAACTGCAAATAAACACTGTATACCTCCATATCTTAAAAATGACGTAGCTAGGGCTACCAGAAACCTTTTCGCGTGAAACGAAAGGGGTTCCTCACTAGAACAGATGCTCCTAGCACAACAGAGCAGTCCTCTCAGCCCGAAAGCAGTCAGAAACAACAGATCTAGGAAATGACAGTCGGATGCAGTTCTACCGGCATCAGATTTGGATCACCAACGGACGCGGCCCTCAAATAGCTGTGATACCATGTAGGAATTTATAGGGTAAGTTCCTCAAATAGAACACCAAAGGACACCGCTCACAAACAGATCACAGATCAATACACCAGTATTTTTGACGTGGTTAAAATCCTCAAAGAGGGAAACAATCCACGGCTTGAGCCAACGCGGCCACTTCAGGCAATTTATTAATAAAAGAATGAAATTTTACATAAGCTTCTCTCATAAATAGTTAACCTACAAATGACCCTCCATGCTCTTTAAATAGAGATCATGGACCAATTGGGTGTTAAGCCATGAATGAAGTGTCGGTAATACCGAGGAGAGAATGAACCGTCGGATCACTACATATCGTGACTGTCGGATTGTAAGTTACAAAAGTACATAGTAAAGAAACACATTTTACCTAACTGTACACTAGACCAAGTTATACTTAACTATTTCCTATGTGTCGGAATATCCTAACAATGGATGGACTGTAAATCTGCTACTCAGATGGTGAATCTTATCTCTCCATTTTGATCCTTGCGGAAAACCATGAGAAGCAAGTATAAACTTGACTATATTCAGAAATGTCAAAATTTTACCTCGGGAAAATTTCATGGCTCATGGTTCCGCTCCCTGTTTTTGTTGAAATCATGGTTCGACGTGCATTCTGGAAATGACCAAAAAATGAAGACCTCTGATGAAGAAACGAATAGCACAATTGCATTCATGGCGATGAGAGGTGTAAAAACCATATAAAACTTGTCAATTTCTGACAAAGTGAAAATTTTGCCCTCTTGTAAAATTCATGGTTCCTGCATTAAATATTAATTAACTACCTTGAAATCTGTGTCTTCCTTCTGCCTCGAAATCTATGCCTGCAGTCTCTCTCCTCTGTCTCGAACTCCCTGTAGAAGTAAAATTTACTGAGTTTAAATAAAAAATCCCTGGGCAGATTTACCAAGGTAAGCAGTTTGGCGTAATGGTAAATAATAAGAGTTGTTGAGGAGAGGTCGGGGGATCAAATCCCACCCCTCCATATATATATTTTATAAACCAACATGATGTATTAATTGGGGGTCGAGTCTGCATTGGGCGGCCCGCCCTAATCCCGCATTAACACTTTAATCGTCACATTAATTGGCGATCAAACTTGTTGAATGGCGGTTGTATATATCGGCGGAAAATATAGGGTTTCACCGAAAAATGAATGAACAACACCATTGCGTTTGTGGTGATGAGAGGTGTAAAAACCATATAAAACTTGTCAATTTCTGACAAAGTGAAATTTGTTCCCTCCTGCAAAATTCATGGTTCCTGCATTAAAATATTAATTAACAGCCTTGAAATCCATGCCTACCTTCTGCCTCGAAATATGTGCCTGCAATCTCTCTCCTCTGTCTTGAACTCCCTGCAGAAGTAAAATTTACTGAGTTTATATAAAAAACCCTGGGCAGATTTACCAAGGTAAGCAGTTTGGCGTAATGGCAAATAATAGGAGTTGTTGAGGAGAGGTCGGGGGATCAAATCCCACCCCTCCATATATATATTTTATAAACCAACTTGATGTATTAATGGGGGTCGAGTCTAAATTGGGCAGCTTGCCCCTAATCCCGCATTAACACTTTAATCGACAATTGGACTTGTTGAATGGCGGTTGTATATATCAGCACCAAATATAGGGTTTTACCGATATCTATATCAATGATCGGCGTGCGTGTTGTTAGCGCATATATCAGCGATCAACGCTTTAACATATGTCGGTGGATTAATTGGTGCGATAACTAGGGTTTCAACGATATATATATCGGTGATCGGCCTGATCGGCGCCGATTTGATCGGCCTGATTGGCGCCGATTAAATCGACGCGATTTATGGGGTATCGTCGATATATATATTGGCGGTCGGTGCATATATTGGTGTTAGGTTACGCGGTGGTTACGCTGATTTCAAAGATCGGTGGTCGCCCTTATAAATCGGAAATCGGATATGGCATTGTTGGCGTATACAAATCGACAATATAATATATATATTATATAATAGATATAATATATATATATATATATATAATATATATATATATAATAATATATACGCATATATAGTTTGGAAGGTTTCGTGTGGGTTACGCCACCGATCCTAACATATATATTTGTTCATTGTTTTTATATAGTTATTTTAATAACTATATATTAAAACAAATTTTGTTATATGGTTATTTAATAACCATTTTCCATAAAAAAAAAATGGTTATTGTCTCTTATGCAGGTTTAGGAGACCAATTAAAGAACACCAAGTGTCAATTCTTGATGGGCTTCCATGTGGGTCCCACGTGCTTATTGGGATGCCATGTGGCACACTGTGGGCCACTCTTTTCCCCTATCATATCAAACTTTGAAGAGCTCTATCTTTCGCATACGAGCTCAGTTTGATGAACCGTTCACACCTCTGCGATTAGGATGATGAGTTCTACGCCTTGGCCCTAGGTCGAAGTCATTCTAAGCACTTTTATTTTTGAGTGTTCATAAGCCCTCTTTGTCTTATGTGTCTCTTTGGAGCCACCTAGATCAATCCTCCCCACTAAGGAGCTTTTGGTCCTCCAAAATCATGAAAAAATAATCTGCAACTTTTTCTGTACCCTGTCCGCATCACAAGTCTCCTGGAAAGGTCTTGCTTCCATCTCCTTCACCTTTGTTCTTTAGAGCCTTAAGCAATGAGCCGACACCTTCTACTTCTACAACCTGTAGTACATTTTTTTGCAAATTACATGCTTTGAATGACATGAACAACTAATGACCCAAACATCCCACACTTACCATGAGTTTATAACACATACTCGATGTTCAAATTTACAACAAGATGGATGTAATACTCCAACTACAACAACAAGGCCAACATATCATTGTTGCTTCAAAAAGTGATGGAAAACACATAATCACTGCAACACATTATTTACATACATATGGCCAAACACTATTGTTTTGACAAGTGATTGGAAACATAACATCACTTTCAGAATGTAACATACGACTTAAAACATGACGAGACATCATTGTTGTTGAACAAGTGATGGAAAACACATCATCACTTTTACACTTTAAAATGCAACAAATGATTTACAAAAGAATGACCCTGAAACAACAACATGTCTAGAAACCATTTTTCATTTATCACTGTGAATGGGTCACCTCCTTGAGGCAATTTTTCTTGTCGAACAACTGCTCTTCCTCGTTCACGCACCGATGCTTTGTCTTTAAGGCGCTACTCTAGATGGAGCCTCCAACAAGTGGCTCTTTGATGGCCATTTATGTCGCAATGATTGCAATAGGTTTTCTTCCTCCATATCTGCTTAACCTGTTTCTTTTCATGTTGTTGAGAGGGTCTTTCACGCCTCATGAGTGCTACCATCCTTTTCCAACACTTAGAAAATGTATGGTTAGGTAAACCACAAAAGTTACATGTTTTTCGATGCCTTGATCTTTGTTCATTATTAACAACATGATCATGATGAAAATGAACATTCAAAGATCGAAAATGGTTATACCTTCCTTTGTTGTTTCTAATGTCAGTATGGCGATGAGAGATTGCCTCAGCTCTCTCCCTGCAATGGGCACTGCCGTGGGATGATGGGAATGTGTTTCCATCATACTCTTTCCTCGACGATTTCATTGATGTCTCAGATGACTCTGACACCTTTGAGAACTCTCCCTTAGTGTATCTCGAGCCTAAAAATAGATATTCGTGCACAACCTCCAAAGGTTGAGTGATGCCTTGGTCATTAACACCAAGTTCTTCTTCCTCCCCATGCCTCATCCTTGTAAGGAGCCTCATGTTTGCCCTTGTAATTGGGATCTCCAAATCTCCAAAATACATCATACTATTAGAATATGAAACCAAAAGGAAATCAACATCTTTTACCTTCTCTTTCGATTTGGAAAGAACTAATGAGTGCTACTCATCATTTGTTGTTGGTGGTTCACTAAATGTCGTGGCGCATTCCCCAACTTCTTTCCTGACATACCCAAGTCCTGTCTGATGGGGTAATTCCTCTACTTTGATGGGGTTGACAATGCCTTGGCCATTAACGCCCAAGCCTTTTCCTTCATACCCCATTTTCTTCAACAGTTTGGAGCTAATTCATGTGGTATGATTTTCAAAAACAGCAAAATCATCATCAGGAAACATACATGAAGATGGTGAACTACCTTTTACCTCACATGGGTCTCACTCAAGCTTTCCAAGGCCTCGTCCTTTTCTTGCATTTGTTACAGCAAACTTTGTTTCTCCTCCTTCTCTTCATGTAGATGCATCTTCAATTCATCATTCTCTGTTTGAAGATTATGCTTGTTTTGCTTCAGTTCTTCCATGGCCTCTTATGTGGCTTGCAACTGAAGTTGTAATCGCTCATTTTCCTCTGTCTCTTTCTGTAGAGTTTCATATACAATTTCCGCTTTCTTGGAAATGTTGACCATGGTCTCGTACATCGCTCTTTCATTCTCTGTTGCTGCATGTTCCATTGTTCATGCTGCAATTCACATACACGCAAAGACTGCTCTGATACCACTTGATCTAGGTCTGGGTGTGAAGAAGGACCCTTCCAAGACCTTTTAATTTCGTGATATGTTACATTGCATTTTTAAAATAACATTAATGAATACATCAGAATATGGAAAATAAGAGAAACATATCAATCATCAACAAATGAAAACATAAGCGTTGATAACAGAGTTTATCCAGGAGGGACTACGTCTCCAGGCCCCAGTATCAAGATTGTGTAGGTCATTGCATTAAGTGATGTTAATAATGGTGATGTACACAAGCGATGATGTCGCAATCATACAGGGAAAAATGCCCTCACGTAGGAGTGGCTCTAAGATATATTCCACTACTAGAATTCTTAATCAAAATACTCTTATCAGTATGACATAAAAACATGCATGGTGAGCATCCCGCCAACATGGCACAAAAGGGATGTCAATGCAAAACAAATGCATGATGGCAATAAGAATATCCCAGCAACATACAAAAATGGATCTCAAAGCATAAAATGATGAGTTATGACAACAAGTACATCACATAAAGGATTCTGCATAAAATCAAACAAGGAATCATGACAACATGTAATAAACAAGATCCTGCATCAACATCAATCAAGGATCTGTGCAACATAATGCAGAAAGAAGAAGTACATGAACCCATCATATACCTCACAACCAAGGGCCATATAAAGAAGTGGATGTCACACTGTTGAAGCTGCTCAAACCATCGATCTCAAGGCATCGATCATATGAAGATGGTTGCTCGCACAAGAATGTGGACATATGCACTGCACTTAGAAAAGTGAATAGAAGAATAAATGAGAGAATAAGAAATCTAAAGACACCATCAAATTTGTGGCATCGAGTAGTGTTGAATCGACTGTCCAAAATCCAAATTCTGAGAAGTTGAGAATTTTGGGCTCAAGGAATCTTCTAGATTCCCTTGAGATTCCTCAAAGATTTTGTTCCATGGATGGACTGTAAATCTGCAACTCATATGGCGAATCTGATCTCGCCATTGCGATCCCTATGGAAAACTATGAAAAACAAGTATAAACTTGACTATATTCTGAAATGTCAAAATTTTACCTCCTTGGGAAAAGTTCATGGCTCACGGTTTTGCTCCCTATTTTTGATGGAATCATGGTTTCACGTGCATTCTGGAAATGACCAAAAAATGAAGACCTCTAATGAAGAGACGAACAGCACAATTGCATTTGTGGCGATGAGAGGTGTAAAAACCATATAAAACTTGTCAATTTCTGACAAAGTGAAAATTTTTACCTCTTGCAAAATTCATGGTCACTGCATTAAAATATTAATTAACTACCTCGAAATCTGTATCTGCCTTCTACCTCGAAATCTGTGCCTGCAGTATCTCTCCTTTATCTCGAACTCCCTGAATAAGTAAAATTTACTGAGTTTAAATAAAAAATCCCTGGGCAGATTTACCAAGGTAAGCAGTTTGGCGTAATGGCAAATAATAGGAGTTGTTGAGGAGAGGTCGGGGGATCAAATCCCGCCCCTCCATATATACATTTTATAAGGCAACATGATGTATTAATGGGGGGTCGAGTCTGCATTGGGTGGCCCACCCCTAATCCTGCATTAACACTTTAATCGACACATTAATCGGCGATCAGACTTGTTGAATGGTGGTCATATATATCGGCGCCAGATATAGGGTTTCACCAATATCTATATCGGCAATCGACGCACGTATTTTTAGTGCATATATCGGCGATTGGCGCTTTAACATATGTCGGTGGATTAATCGGCGCGATAATTTGGGTTTCACTTGATATTATATATATATATATTATATATATATATAATATATATATATAATATATATATTATAATATATATATATATAATATATATATCAGTGATCGGCCTGATCGGCGCCGATAAATTGGCGCGATTTATGGGTATCGTCGATATATATTATCAACGATTGGGCACCATATCGGCGTTTGGGTTATGCGGTGGTTACACCATTTCAAAGTCAGCCAATCGCCCTTAGATTAATCGGCGAAAACGGATTATGGTGTTGCCAGTGTAAACAAATCAGCGCTATATTTATATATATTTATATATATATATATATATATATATGTTGGGTCATTGGGGTGTGGGCGGGTCCACTGCCAATGGCGGCGCCCACCCCATAATACATGGTTAATATATTATATATTATATATTTAAATATATTATATAATATATATATTATATAATATATGATATGCGATATTTAGTTGAAAGGTTTTGCGGGTTATGGCCAAACGATCCTAAACATATATATTGTTCATTGGTTTTATATAGTTATTTTAATAACTATATATTAAAACAAATTTTGTTATATGGTTATTTAATAACCAATTTCCATAATAAGAAAAAATGGTTCTTGTCTCTTATGCAGGGTTAGGAGACCAATTAAATAACACCAAGTGTCAATGCTTGATGGGCTACCATGTGGGTCACACGTGCTTATTGGGATGCCATGTGGCACACTATGGGCCCCTCTTTTCCCCTGTCATATCAAACTTTGAAGAGCTCTATCTTTCACATACGAGCTCGGTTTGATGAACCATTCGTACCTCCGCGATCATGACGATGAAATCCATGCTCTGTTCCTGGGTCGAACTCATTCTGAGCACTTTGATTTTTGAGTGCTCATAAGCCCTCTTTGTCCTGTGTGTCTCTCTGGAGCCACCTAGATCACAAGAGATTTTAGTCTCCTTTCAAGTTGTAGCATAAAAAAAAATAGGTTGGAGCATATTGAGGTAGAAGCCTCCTACGGGTTTTAGCTTACTGAAAATTTATGCAAGTGGGAGTAAGAGCTTCCCAACAAGTTGTATCTTACCAAATACAAGAGAGGTTGCAACCTCAAAAAGCTAATAAAGGCAATAGGAGGTTTCCTTTGCATCACAACAATAACAAATTCATGATTTTCTCCCTTTATGGGTTTCCACTTATATATGGTGTCCAAACGTGTTTATCTTGTGTGTTTATTTTTATGTTGTGGTTTAAGGTTTAGATTTTGTATATTTGTCAAATATGTTGTTTGTATGATGTACTCCTAGTCATTTAGTAGCTCGTTTAACCATTGAAAAGAAAATTAAAACTTGCCCATGAATTAACTAAACTAATTCACCCTCCCTCTCTTAGTTTAGTCAAGTTTCAGACAATTGGTATTGAATCTGATTCCATCTATGTCATCCTAAAAGCTAGAACATATGCCTAGTTAAGTCATGGACTATCAAGATGTAGTTGTGCTTAGTACCGCAAAATTTCATGAATGGAAACAACAAAGAACATACAAAAAGTTGGATGATGTTAGCTCTTGAATAAGAAACAAAAAAGAATGGAATTAGATAAGAACAATACATTATCAAGATTAAGCAAACACTAAAATAAAAAACAAGAAACAATGCTTAAATGAAGCATAAACACATCAATAAAAGACATAAGAAAAAAATTTCCTTTATTGTTTGTTGGTAGAAGAGCTACAAATGAGATATCAAAACACTTGAAAAGAGGTTCTTGAGCAATGGTGCTCAAGAACTCTCAGAAAGGAACTCCTTTCTTCAATCTCATATGCAAACTCACTCTCTCAAAGAATCTAAGAGAACTCTCAATTATGATGGAACTCTCTCAACAATTAAATGTAGGATTGCCTTGGGGAAATTTTGCCAACATCACTGTTGAGTCTTGAAAATGTCATTCATTTCCATTACACTTTCACTATTATGTCCATTATATCACCTTCATTTCACTGCTATGTCACCACATTCATCCCACTTTCATTATCATTGCGCCACATTTATGTTTTTCCAATCTTTATTAATTCTAAGCCTTTTAAGTGAATTTGTGGTTAAAAATTAGGAAATAATGTGCATATGCTTATACCTAACAAATGGGTTGAGATTGTTGACATGTGTAGGTTGAAAGGAGGCTTCTAGAAGACCCTTATGTGGCACTCTAAGGCCAAATTCGAATTTGAGTGGAAAGAATCATGGGATCATGAGGATATGTGTCACATCTCCTAAATGTATTGTAACTCTAAAAAGACATGTGTCTTATCAGTTCCTATTTTGATTAGGACTCTAGAGGTAGAGGGAGAGATTCATGGACTCTCATTAATGAGATGGCTTCTCATCTTTTGGTATAAATAGGAGATCTCTCTCTTTCATTTGTTAGCTTAGCTTATTAGTCTTAGCTAGCTTGGCTTGGCTTTTAGTTCTTTAACTTGGAGTTTGTAGTTCTTCCTTGATGGCTTTTGAAAGCTTTGGAGAGCTTTGTTGTACTTTGTGATTTTGAAGAATTTGAATAAAGCTTTGATGTTTTCAACATGGAAGGAGATGTGAAGTAGATGTCATGGAGCATATTAGAATGTAAGGTAGAGTAAATTTCATTTTGTAAATTTTGCTTTGATTTCATTATGTCATTTGATTGCTTTCAAGTTTGATATATTAGATTTTTCATTCATGCAATTTTAATTCATGCAAGTGTGTTCAACCGGTTGATTGTAGATTAGTAATGCACATAGTTTTTTAATGACTAATGACATGATGGAATTATTTTGTCCTTCTGCTGATTTATTTGCTTAGTTCTAATTCCAGCACTATTTATTTCTTTCAGTTTTGTTTTGTTCATTTACTTTTCTACAAGATAGATATTAGACTACTCATGTCATTTTCAGTTACCCCTATAGCCAGAGCGAGTCGAATGGTGAGGGATTGAAGTATGAATACGTAGTTTGATCTTAGTTTCATTTTATGTAATTTAGATATCAGATTACTCAATTTGTTTATGATTACCTCCTATAGTCAGAGTGAGTCGAATGGTGAGGGATTGAAGTATGAATGCGTAGTTTGATCTTAGTTTCATTTTATGCAATTTAGATATTAGATTACTCAATTTGTTTATGATTACCTCCTATAGCCAGAGCGAGTCAAATGGTGAGGGGTCAGAATATGAGTTGATGTAATATGATTTAGTTTACTTTGCTTACAGTTTTTGAATTGCTTTGAGTTCATTTTTCTTTTTATACAACAGCAAGGATATTGGGTTTCATAGTCACTAGCTCACTGTTTTGTTTAATTAGAATTTAGGTACATTTTTATTTTCTCTTAGTATTTGATTTCATCATTGCAAGTTTGAAAACCTTTTTGAAAACTTTGAAGTTTGGAAATTATTTTAAAGGTCACCATTGCCTTGAACACTTATATCCATACTTTATTTTTAGAATTTCCATCTCACATTAGGGAATCAACAAGAAGATAAACCCAAAAACAAACCAAAAATAAAAAACGACAAAGAAGTAAGAAATCGGTTATCTTGCATATATAGTGCACTTCACTTCAGCAGTTTAGACTCCTGGATTGACAATTTATATAGCAATTTAGTACACACTAAATTGACCAAACAAGTACCAGACAGAAGGGTACTATGTAGGAAGGTTGGCCAATGGTTGACACATAGGAATGAGGAAAATAAGGAAAGTCGATAGGATTAGTTTGTATGTTTTGTCCATGGTAATGCTTATCACCCATAGTAAAATGATATTTTTTGGTTGGTTTGCAACGAAATGTAAAACTATAGATAGGTTAAGGTCATGAAGGAAAAGTAGGACTTGATTGTATGCTTTTGAGATAGGATCATGTGTTGTAATGTTGAATTATTAGGTTAATAATCCATGATAGACCTGTTTGCAATGAAGAATTCACCATGATAATGAAAGAATCTATTTTGTCTTATCTTCTATGGCTATGCATTATGTGATGGATTATTTGTTTCTATATTATGAGTCTATTAAATATATGTGAAGAATGGATTTACTGCACAAAATAAGGGTATACCTCAATTTATTTTTTATGAATGACAAGAAGTAATGATACATTGAATATAATAGTGATAGTGTAGGATATATGTCTCCTTCATCACCATAGAACCATCTAGGTTCCTATAGTCCCTCATAGATGCCTCATGTGAAACTTCACCCACTCAAAGGTGTTGCTAAAGGGGACAATGTCTGAGGGGTTTTGTTGGAAGAATTCATCTTGAACCTGAATCTTCCCTCTGTGTGCCAACAAATTGTTTTTTTTTCCAAGGTCGGGATCTATGATTGAAGGGGATGTGGAGGCCTACAAAGGAAGAAATACAAGAGTGGATGCAAATGAAGGAACATGAATTCATGGTAGAACAAACTAGAAATCAACAAATCAATCCTGAGAAATGGCTACAAAGATATGTCTTTACATATTTTCATGAAATTTTCTTCATTGAATTCCCAATTGTTCTATTTTATGCTTGCAAAGATTGGCAGAGGAAAGAGGAAACTAGTGCTCTATTGTGCCATACAATTGGAATCCCAAACTGATCCAAAGGGCAAACTTTGTAAGCAATAAGGTCTTGTGCAAAAAAGACTTCCAGCTGAATATTGAATTTGACGATTACATTGTTGAATTTTCTATAGAGGGTAATCTTCATTCAATGCAGTCAAGAGAGAAGTTTTCAAGGGTCTGCGCGGTTGTTACCTAAGACCGCTCTTCACTTGGATAAAAATTCTATTGTGTGACAAAGGAGTTATTCCATTGGAAACTAACACCATGAGTGGATTAATTTCTTTGCATGCAATGGAGAGACTAAGGATTGGATAGTAGGTGGCCTAAAGGAATAAAGGTGAGGGATATAGTAAACGAGTAAATACTAGATGATCTAAGGATGCTGAGACATAAAAAGGATAAGAGTGCAAAGGATATAACAAGGGTAAAAGCATGCACATTAGCGTGGGAGGAGAGAATGATGGAAGAAATTAGTGGAGTGTTTCGTAGTGGAGCAAGAATTTGGTGCAATGGTAAGGTAATGGAGATATTTGTGTCAGAACTTGCAATAGACAAAAGGACAACAAGAAAATTCATATAAAGAATAAGAAGGTAGCATAGTAGTGAAGAATGGGAAGTTAGAGATCAAGAAGAAGGAATCAGTGCATATCACCTACTAGATGAAGTACCACACATAAGAGATAATGAAAGGTTGCACAACGAAAGAGGAAAGAATAAGGAAGGAAACCATCGGCTCAACTCGGCACAAGAAGAACCATTGAATCCAAGTGACCTTGCTCAAGCCATACCTTGCGTCGAACCCATGACCCCACGCATGTCTCCAAGCCAAGAGGTAAGATCACTTGACAAATTGTTACATATAATTCAAGTTAGTGAAGGTAGTAGGGATAGTAGTCAGGATAATTAGGGTAGTGGAAGTAGTTATAAAAAATGAGTAAAACCTAAGGTACAAAAAATATATTTAGGAAGCAATACCATGTAAAACATAATGGTGAGCAATGATCCTACTTTGTGAATGTTTGTCCTTCATGATGTTGGGACAAAGAATCATAAAAAACATCTCTATGTTTGTGAAGCAGTATGGACTATAAAACAAAATTGAAGATTAACTAAGAAAGGTTGCACAGTTGGAGACCACCTTCAAGGATCATGCACTAACCTCATATATGAAATATAAGGCTATTATGCTAGCAAGGCAATTAGATAGGAATTGCTAAAAGAATTCCATACACCAAAATCATAATACCAATGTATCACAAAGATTAAGGGAATTAAATGAAATGTTAATGGATCAATATGGGACTTTGATCATAGGTTTAAAGTCCTATTGTATCGATTAACATTTCAAATTCTAGATGCCCAACATAAAGAATGGTTTATTTTAGTATTATTGCCTCATATACACATCCCTCTAACACAACAAAATATTTTGTTGTAGTCTGAGGCTTTAGAAATTTCCATGAAGTTGGAAGCATCTCCCACATGAAGTGAAAACAACACAGGAAGGGAAAACATTTAGTTACAGTTAACATCCTGAAAAATGCAACTGCAAGATCTAGAAAAAGGTAAGGAAAAGTGTGAGGCATTTTGGTGTACCATATGTAGGAATGAAGGACATCATAGGAATGAATACCCAACTATGACATAATACATGGCCACAAGAGCTGCAAATCCTTTGGCTCAAGGTAAGGAATTAAAGTGAAAATTTTGTAGAGTATTTGTAGAAATTTGATAGAAATTGCAACTGCTCAAGATTTCAACTTGAAAACAAGAGACATAATTCTACTCTTCTTATCTGTAGAATGAAAATCACAATTCAGAACAACATGCATAGATATTAAATAAGAAAAATGACTAGTACATAGTGATTTCTAAGGGAACCAAATAGGGAAAAACCCCTCAAGCCTTTTTGCACTAATGAGTTGAATATCTAAACTATTACAATTACTAGCTCCAACTCTGAGCTCAAACTGCAAAAGAGTAACTATTCTCTCTGCTCAATGACAAACTTTATCCAACACTTAGCTAATTTTTTTCCCAACAAGACTCCTATTTCCTTGCACAATTCCTGAGGAAATTTTCCCCTAAAATATAGGAATTTCCCCCAATTTGATTGTGCAATTCCCGAGGATTGATCACCTCATCTCATGCAACACCTATACACTCAAACTAGTTTACAATTGATGTTACACTGCCTTGTCATATCCACTTCAACTAAATAATTTGAATTCCTTGCATGCATTAACTATTTCAGGTTGATTAATAAGTTTGCTAACAGATCTTTGAGTTAGATTTTTCTCCCATTACAAAACTGACCTTGAATTGACTCCAATAATAGTTGGAGGCCAGTTAACTAAATACAATTGAATTGGATTACTAAAATTTAGCAATCACACATGCATAACTAAACTCCAAGCCCTCTAACTCAAATTTATTGAGCTAACTAAGTGACAAGAGCAATTTCACACTAGTTAATTTCCTCCAAGTTGTCTTGCTAATGTGGAATTCGATTTACTCAATTTGAATAAGGCTAAAGTCAAATTGAGCCTTTCTTGCTACATTTTTTGCAACAATCCCTCTTAGCAAGAAAGGGATTTTCCACCACCCCTATCCTTCACCTGTGGAATTCAAATTTACCTCTTGACAATGCCTTTGTTTATATGTCAGCATCTTTCTCCTTAGTTGGAATGTATTGTAGCAACATAATTCTCCTTTGCACACAGTCTCACAAATGATAATACCAGATATCAGTGTTCTTGGACTTGTCATGAAATATTGGATTCTCGGAGAGCTTAATGCAACTCTGATTATCACAATATATCATTGTCAAATCCATCTCCTGACTTAATAGTCCCATAAGTATTTTCCTCATCTAGATTGCTTCACATACTGCTTGACTTGCAGCCATGTATTCATCCTTTGCTAAGTTGAGTGCCACAAACCTCTGCTGCTTGTTGTAGTAGGAAATAGTTGTGGACCCAGTATTGAAGATAGCACCTGATGTAATTTTCCCATCGGATGGACTCCCTATCCAATCTACATCAGTGAAGCCTTGCAGCTTCACTCCCTTTATGCATATGTACCATAATACAAATGGATAATTCCTTTGAGGTTCCATAACACATGATTTGTTTCCTTCCAATATAATTTGGTAGGCCTCACCTAAGCTTGTTGACTGCATAGCATATGTCGGGTCATGTGTTCACAAGATACATTAGTGAACCCACAAGCTACCTATAAATGGTAGCATCAACTTCCTCACCTAAAGAAGCATACTCCTTCCTCTAGTTTTTAATTAGAGGTTTGTCCATGGGCTTACAATTATCCATGTTAAATATCTGAAGTATCTCAGTAGCATACTTTCCTTGAGATACAACAATTGACCATCACCCTGTCATACTTCTAGCCTGAGGAAGTAATCCCTGAGGCCCATGTATTTCATCTCGAAATCCCGTGTAAGATCCTCTTTGCAAGAGAGGATCAGCTACTCATCATCGGTCAATATTATATCATCGACATTCAAAACAAGAATAAGAAATTTACCATCTACCACAATGTGATAAAGGTTTGCATTTGCTTCACTTTCGGTGAAGCCTAATCCTCTGAGATAATCGTTGATTTGAGTGTACCATGCTTGGGGCGCCTGTTTGATACCATACAATGTTGTCTTGAGTCTGAACACATGTGACTCCCGAACATATGTCTCAAATCCTTTTGGCTGCTCTATGTAAATTTCCTCCTTGACAATAGAATTGAGAAAGGTGGTCTTCACATCCATCTGGTAGATTTTCTACCCCATTTGTGCAACCATTGCTAGAATGGATCTAAATGAGGAATATTTTACAATCAGTGCAAAATTTTCCTCATAGTCCACTCCCTTTAGCTGACATAATATTTTGGCCACAAATCTGACCTTGTACATCTCGATGCTCCCATAAGCTACATGATTCACTTTGTAGATCCATCTCGAACCAACCATTAATTTCCTTTCTGGTCTCACCACCACCTACCATAGATTGTTCTTCATGATGGATTCATATTCTTACACCATGGCATCAACCCAAACATGTTGAAAAATTGCTTCCTCAAATGAAGAAGGCTATATCTCAATGAGCTCTGTCATGAGAGAAATGTATCCAGTGTACCTATCAGGTGACCTCTGTTAGGATATTTCGACACATAGGAATAGTTAAGTATAACTTGGTCTAGTATAGAGTTAGGTAAAGTGTGTTTCTTTACTATGTACATTTGTAACTTACCATCCGACGGTCACGATATGTAGTGATCCGACGGTTCATTCTCTCCTCGGTATTACCGACACTTGATCCGTGGGTTGACACCCGATTGGTCCATGAATTCTATTTAAAGCGCATGGAGGGTCATTTGTAGGTTAACCGTGCATGAGAGAAGCTTATGTAAATTTTCATTCTTTTATTGCCTGTAGTAGCCACGTTGGCGCAGGCCGTGGACTGTTTCCCTCTCTGAGGGTTTTAACCACGTCAAAATACTGGTGTATTGATCTGTGATCTGTTTGTGAGCGGTGTCCTTTTGGTGTTCTGTCTGAGGAACTTACCTTGTAAATTCCTACAACGTCCTCTTCTTGCACTATAATGTGGGAGCTCCCACAATCTCCCTAGCATCCTACAACAATCTATCAGATTCTCTGGTTCTCTTTCTCCCCTCTCTGGAATATTATATTTGAGTTGGTGCCTCCTTTACATGTGGTTGTTCCACAACTTCCTGAAGCTCATCCTGAGGCTCCTCCTTTGGAGTTGAAAGCTCTCGCTCCATTGTAATACTCACTTATCATTCACGAGAGAATCACATAGCCTATTCCTCATCAAACTTGACATCTCTCCTTAAAATTATCATCCTTGGTGAAGCAAAATACACCTAGTAATTATGTGGAGTTTCTGTGTATCCTACAAAAACTCCCAAATCTATTGTAGGCTCAAGTTTCTTCCTCGAATCCTTGGAGAAATGAAAATAAACTAAAGCTCCAAAAATTATGAAATGAGACACATCAGGCTTTCTCCCAGAGAAATCTTCCTCTAGGTTGATCATGTGAAGTATTATATGAGGACTCTGATTTTGCAAGTACATTGTTGTGTTGCATGCTTCTACCCATAGGTGAAATGGAAACCCCTAGTCATGCAAAATGGCCCTTTCTTCTCCCAGTATGTTCTTGTTCTTCCTCTCATCTACCCCGCTTTGTTGTAGGTTATGGGGTGTTGTCATCTCTCTTTGAATACCTTCTTTCACATTTAAATCCTTGAAGGAATGTGAAATAAATTAACCTCCATTGTTTCTCCTGAGAGCCTTCACCTTCTTCCCAGTATCCTTATCAACCAATGCCTTAAATTCAAAATATTTTTGAGAAAAATTCATCCTTTTTTTGCAAGGAGAAGATCCAATGCTTTCTAGAGAAATCATCAATAAAAATAACATAGTACTTATGTTTTGTTATGGAAATTGTAGAAAAGGGTCCACAAACATCAAAGTGGACTTGCTCCAATATTGCATTTGATTTTCTATCTTGGGCATTGAAAGTGGGTTTGACATATTTCCCCAGCGTGTCACCCCTGTAGACATCCTACTAGTCAAGGGAGCCTTTAGGGAGACCAGTGGTAATTTGTTGCATTATTATTAAGGCACCATGGTGTAGATGACCCAATCTCTTGTGTTAGAGTTCTCCAACATCTCGACTATGCACTTTTTCTGCCTTGTTGGTCAATGTAGCACAATAACTCACCTCAAGTTTGTATAGGTTCTTGACTCGAACTATATTCTGCTTTACTTTTTTAGTATCTATGTGTCTCAAAAAGGATTTCCCTTTACTAAAAATAACATCATAGCCATGATCCTCCAACACTGCTACAAAGGTCAGGTTCTTCTTCAAACTAGCTACAAACATAACATCTTTGAGGGAAAGGGGGGAGGATTTCTCCCTCTCAAAGGTGACAATACCAATTCCTATAGCACTATACCTCCCATCATCCCCCTATTCAATATGCATATGGAGATCCTTCTTCTCCAAGTTCCTGAAAAACTCCTTGCACCTTGTCATAAGGAACGAGGCCGAAAAATCAAAGTACCACATAATCCCAATAACAATTTTGGTCATGCATGCTATTAGGATGAAGTCTAATTCGAATTGTGAAGCCAATGCTTTATCTGGTGCTCCTCCTGGAGGATTCTTGTTAGACTGCTTGTGCAAACATTTTGTTGCATAGTGCCTAATTCATGGCAGTGGAAGCATTTTATCTTTCTCAAGTCTTTCTTCTTTCCATTATTTTGGTTGGATTCAGTTTTTCTCTAGGTATTATTTCATTTTACCTTCTTCCCATTTCCAACCAATGCAACATTCTCTTCATCCTTAGCTTTGGATGATGTTCCATCTCTTTTATTTCTCTTGAACTCTTCTTCAACCAAATCGGACCACAACCTTTCCCAATTCAGTAATTTTTCCCTTCCATTCACATATTCCTAGTAGCTATGCCAAGATTTTGGAAGGCCTAGAAGAGCTAGGCTCACCCAGTCATATTCTATTACATTCACCCTGGCCCCTCCAAGCTCATCTCAGACTTGTGTAAACCTATAAGATACTGTGAAATAGTGTCATTTTTTTGCATCCTGGTGTTTCGAAGTTTGCCTTTTAGGGCCAATTTTATATGTTTACTATTATTTTCAAATAGATCATTTAATGTCTTCCACATAGAAAATGGTTTCTCTTTTCCATGGAAATTTGAGACCAAATGGTCCCTCACACCTTCCAAAATAATTCTTCTCACCTTTGTAACATCCTTCTTCCATTAGGTTAGTTGTTGTGCATATGATTGTGGAGGTTTCACAATATCGGTTTTCACATAATCTAACACACCATTATCATTAAGCATTGCTTCCATTTGATCCTTCCAGACTATGAAATTAGAGCTACCCTCTAGGGCATACTCCAATCTCATACCATTGAAAGAAATTCTCCCAATGCTGAAGAAAAACTATTGCACTGAAGCTGCTACTTCGAAATTCCCGATAGACAAGTTCTAAATACTAGTTTTAATGTGACTTCGAGGCTCTAATACTGTGTAGAAATTTGATAGAAATTGCAACTATTCAATATTTCAACCTAAAAACAAGAGACACAATTATACTCTACTGATTTGTGGAATGAAAAGAACAATTTAGAACAACATGCGTAGACATGCAATAATAAAAACCACAAATACACATTGATTTCTATGGGAACCCAATTGGGAAAAACCCCTCAAGCCTTTTTGCATTAATTAGTTTTATAGAGAAATTATTACAATTTCTAGCTCCAACTTTGAGCTCAACCTACAAAAGAATAACTATTATCTTTTCTCAATGAAAAACTCTGGCCAACACTTAGCCAATTATTTTTTCACCAAGCCTCATATTTCCTTATGCAATTCCTGAGGAAATTGGCCCCTAAAAAATAGGAATTTCCTTCAAATTGGTTGTGCAATTCCCAAGGATTGATCGCCTCATCTCATGACTATACACTCAAACTACTTTACAACTAATGTTACATTGCCTTGTCATCTCCACTTCAATTGTGGAATTCAAATTACTTTCATGAATTAGCTATTTTATGTTGATTAGTCAATTAGATGGCATATCTATAACTTAGATTGTTGTCCCACTGCACAACTAACATTCAACTAACTCCAACAATAGTTAGAGGTTAGTTAACTGAATACAACTAAAAATAATTGAACTAGATTACTAAAATTTAGAAATCAAACATGTATAACTAAAATCAAAGCCCTATAACTCGAATTTACTTAGCTAACTTAGTGACAAGAGCCATATCACACTATTTAATTGCCTCCAAGTTGTCCTGTTGATTTAGAAATTCGATTTACTTTATTCGATTAAGGCTAAAGTCAAATTGAGCCTTTCTTGCTACATTTGTTTTCAACAGTATCGATTCATACACCGATAGCATGTCCTATGATGAGAATGTACCAAAGCTCAATCAAAAACCTATTCTATGACTTTTACAAGTTAGTAGGACACAACATTCATACATGTCATGTGATGGATTTGATGAGGGAGCACACTATTGATGTGTAGAAGGTACAAGAGACAAAAGGATTTGCCACACAAGCACAAACCTATAACCATTCCAAAGCTTATAATCATGGTAGAGACCAAGGGATGCAGGGAATAGGAGAAGGATTCCAAGGCAAAGGTAGAGGAGGATTTGTAAAAGGAGGGGGTTTGATAATCTGCTATAACTATAGACAACCAGGACACATGGCATAAGATTTCTTTAACCCCTACACAACATGTACATGCTATAAGAAATTGGGGCATGTTATGGAGGATTGTACTTAGCTTGACATGAAGCATTAGGAGAAAAGATGAGAAAACATACAAATGATATTTGCTTGTTGACGGAAAAAAAATGACCATGTTCAACATCCAAGAAATCACCTGATCTAGGCCCTAATTAGACCATTTTCTATTTGATGTAGTGATTTCAACTGGTATATGAGCCTAGTTGCCACCAAGACAATATGCTCCAATGAACGGATACTTCTTGCAAAGAAAATAAATTAAATGCATTAAAAGGAAATAATGTAAAGAATCTCACAATTATAAACTAATGAAGATAAAAGAAATAAAATCATTCTAAAACTAAAGCTATCTCATTAAGCTAATATATACATATACATACATACATACATACATAAATATAATCCTACGTATCTTATCTAGTGTATGTGAAATAGAAGGAACAAAAAAAAACAAGAGATATAGATCTACAGGTTTATTAGTTGTAATAGATCAATTGTAAACAAGACAATAATTTATTTAAATGGTTAAACAAATTTCATTCATTCACAACTCTCACACACAAGCTCTTGCCTTAATTTCTAAATAATGATAAAACTAATTAGCCAACAATAACCAAATCCAATCATACATTATCAAAGTAATAAAGAAGGAATATTTCGATTTCAATAAAAATGAGTAAGGAAAGTAAAGTAACAATGCCATAATTGCTCAATCTCGTGAAAACGTAAAATCACAATGGTCCAAGATAATATTAATAATATATAACTTTACAACAATACACAATATACTTTCTTAGAAAAAATAAGAACCCCTATCTCATGGTTGTACTATTGTTTAAACAAGATTACAAAATGAAATAAAAAGATCCTTTCCAAGTTTTCTTGACTTAACAACTCAAAAATTCAAAAAGATGAAAGTAAAAGTTTGTTTTGATTTCAAGATAAAAATAAGTATTCAACCTATTGGAGTAATTCCCATAGAATATTTTTTGGATGATTTCCACAATGAGTAAATCTCTATGGTTTTTGCAAGCTGTGTAGGAGCTTCGAGCTATATATTGACCTAGCACTCGAATATACACACTTCCATGACCGGTAGTTCTTGTTCGATTCTATCAATGACTAATTTGGTCATGAGAAAGAAACTGTGTGGTTTAAAGAAAAATCTCCAAAAAGCATCCAGGTCAATATTTGGAATTTCTTGAATATTATTTCATTGCTCCTATTTGTGTTCATGTGTCTTCTTTATCGGTGAATTAGGCTTTGGTGGTTTAGCTTATGAAATCACTTATTCAAACCCTGTATTGTTGACTACCTACATTATAGATAGAATCAATGGGGAACAACTTTGTTGTGCAATTTTAATTAGTCCTTTTGAATTAAGAAAGTGAACTTTTCATGTTTTTAAGATTGTTTTCTTCTACAATATATTGATTTGGGGTATGATAGGGGTGGCTATTTTCTCAACATTTTTCTAGGTAAGAAACTCAGTTAGCTTCTTATATGCCTCTTCATACTCAACGTCTTTGTTAATCATATCACTGAATAATAAATTTGTGAGACTCTAATGGCCTTAAGAAAGGATTAGTCTATTATAAAATTTTCTTGTGCATGAAGGAGCTTCTTATTAATGTCAATGGCTTTCAACTTCTCTAGGTTAATTACAATGTTTTCTACCTCTCGTAATTTTGATTGAACTTTGGTCAATTGAATGTTGTTTTGTTGATTTTTGCATTGTAAATTAGGTTGCAGTTGCCAATTTCACCATTCAGACATGTTGCAACTCTTCTATTTTCTGAGTGCATTGAAAATGAAACTCATGTTCTCAGAGCTTCAACTGAACTTGAAATTGATTTCCCTGTTTTGATAATTATTGCTTTAGCTATAAGATCTTACCATATTTATGCTTAAAAATTTCCATCAACCTCATAACATGAAAAACATTGGCATTTTCATATGGTCCCATCTAACGAACCAACTTTTGAACTACCTTCTTTTCATCTAATTGAGATACATCCTAAACGACTTGGTTGGGAACCTCTATTACTCCATTTCAATTCCTATTTTTCTCTTTTTTGAGTTTCTCATAATCACAACCTTCTTCTCAAGGTTGAATTAAAATTCCAATGGAGGAATATACTCCATTTAAATAGGTGATAAGGATCTATTCATTATTTCTTTGTGTTATTACCAAGAAGGGTATTAATGGGAGTTTTCATTATGACGTTGAAGGTGGCCAAACAAGTTGTTGTATGATTCTCCACATTTTTAGAAGGATGAGGCACTTGTTTTCGTGATTGTTGAACAAGGGTTGATATATCAGTAGGAGTCGTATATACCTTTTTTGTGTGTATGAAATATTAGAAGGTGATATAGGTACTTTATGTTGTTCTAAAATACATTTTGTAGTCTTTAAAAACCCTTCCCATTGCTGATTCATTTGAATTGAGTTGGCAGTTTTTTCATTAGTATCTTCTTTCAATAGTTCTTTTGCAGCTTATGAAAATTCCTGCTCAATATCCTCTGAATAATCATCTAGAATGACAATATGAGCCTTAGATGATGATGCTTATGTAACATGGGCCTCCCTAGTTGATTGTTATAAAATCAAGGGAAAGGATGTTTTTCTTTCTTCTCTAAATGTTAGGAAATGCTAATATTGATTAGGAGGAAGTTCTCTGTCCTTAAGACATGCTTCCTCATAGGAATTAACTCTAGAAAAAATGTCATCTAGGGATACTTATCATGTACATAGGTTTTATGAAAGATTGCAACACAATTGTCTCTTATAATCCCTGAAGGGTCATGACATTTTAAAGGAATTTAGGCTAATTTGATAACATTGAAAATAAAAAATTCTTTCTTAGCATGTGTTGGGTTTTCCAGGGCGTAGATGTCAATATGGATGGGAAAACTAGCATTTTTATGCAAATCATAGGCAATGATGGTCTCGATAGTCTGGAAAACTGTTTCTCTACAAATTAATCCATCCAGGACAGGTAGGGGAAAATAATGTGGAGCTGCTTGAAAACCATAAATCCTCATAAACGAGAATTTTTTCTCAAATTACCAATCACCGATTAGATATATGCCAAGCTTGGATTATTCTGAGATTTGAAGGGGTTTTGAGTGGAACATTGTCACATAAATGGGAATAATGACAAAGTGGGAGGAAATGGTCAACATAGTTTTCTTCCCAGAGTTTTGAATGCTAAATATGGATGGGTAGTGGCTAAGAGGGGTTCCATTTCCATCCCATATCAAGAAAGGAAATCAAGAAACAAATGGCATCCATAATAAAGGATGACATATAAAAATATTGTATTTGTCAATTTTAGAGGCTCTAAAACTTTGGACATGCTTGCATATGTTTTCAAAGTTTTCAGATAAGATTTTAGCCCATTTGAAGGAAAAGTTTTCAAAATATCTCTAGATGAGGGGAACCCAGACTAAAGGAAAATGTGTAACATTATTTCTACCAAAGAGCATACAGAGCATGGAAGCAACAAAAGATTGGCCATAATTTAGAAGAGTGATGGCATATTCTTTAGAAGCTTCTTTAATTTTATGTTCATTGATTCTCCCAGGTTTAATTAATTCAGACATCCTTTTTCCAAATTCAACACATTCCTTTTTAGTAAAAGATTTTATGAATTCGTCATTGTACTATAATTGAGGCTTGGGAAGTTTATACATAAACTAAAGATTTTTTGGTTGAAAAGAACCAACTACTATAACATACCCAATGCCCTCAATGACTTATAGAGATTATGGGGTCTTGTTGATGGCTCGAAATTCATTGCAACAACATGGGGGATAACCACCCGGGCAGGGACTTGAATACCATCCCTTTTCCATTTGGAATAGTGGCTCCGGATGGATATAATGGGACTAGTTTCCCAACAAAATGTGATAAAATGGATGTAGAGTGCCTATAAATGAATCTAGGTGATAAACGAAAGTGATCATAAACTGAAAGACATGTATTAATCTATCTATTACCCGGGGTTACTTATGTTAATGCGATCTAAAATAATTGTCATTAGTGCATGATAATAAATATTAATCAAACACTTGCAGAAATGAAAAGCATTTAAGATAATTATTTTGATTAAATATTTAATCAAAATAATTGATGAAGCTCATATTGCAATCAAATTACATTAACAAATCACTTATTTATGTATTAAAGGTGACAATTCTAGCATGTTCATAAATGAATTAATGAAGAATTGTGTTAGAAAAGATACATATCATAAACAATATAAACACGAATGACTATCAATTCATAAATAAAACATAAATACAATGATAAAAGTCCCCGATGTATGTTATTCTTCTCATGGAAGAAATAGTTATGGTCTAGTCTTTCTCATTAAGATGGTTTCAAGAATACAAAAGTGCAATCTCTCAACGCCTTCTTTACAAAACTTCAAGACCCTGATCCAGTTGTTCTACTAAGATAAGCTTGAAATTACAAAAGTGCATGCTTCCAAAGCCGTTCCTTAAAAAATTTGGGGACCATTTCTTTGTAGACATGAAAGGGTTTATAACAAAAATAAAATATAAAAATAGACAATACATAAAAAGTGTTGAGGAGGTTGAAACAACTCTCCTTAAAATAAAAGACAATAGGGAAAAAATAGAGGTTGTTGGAATGATGATCTCATGAATGTAAATATATCTATTCTTTCATTCACTATTTCAGCTCGTAAATATCTAACATTTTCTTGACTTCACAGGGCTGGCCTGTCCTCATGTGTAGTTGTCTAGTGTACACTGCATCTAAAAGCGCAAGAAGCATATGAGTGGATGAATCAATGAAGTAGCGAAGCATTAGCCACTGATTTTGTGGCTTCACAATATATTTCCACTACATCTCCCAGTCAAGTTTTGTCAAAATTTTAATTGCTTCTTTATTTTTCTTTGAAATTTCCTACAATTTCCTTTCTAGAACTTTACTACCAAGAATATTACCAAGTGGGCATTCTTAAATCAAGTTGGCATTATGTAGGTTATCATTGATAATTTCAATGATGTTATTGGCAACATCATTTTCCCTAGAGACTTCTCTGTCTACATGTTTCATTTGAATGTCCCAATCAATAAAGAGGATTTCCTTGTGATATTCCTCTATTCTAGGAAGGTCTTCTACCCTTCCTTCTGGTGTATCCCGCCAAGCTATAAATCCTGAGATTTTATCATTAATTTCAATTAAAGTAACCCTCAGATCAAATGATTGATTCATTAGTGAATCACTTTTGCCAATAGTGGATTGATGATAGATAACTTTTGACAGAATACCATTTGTTTTTGTGATAATAGGATTTTTAGCTCCAATGCTTCCTTTTTAAAATCTTCCACTTCAGGATTGTCCTTCAACTGGTCAAGTGAAAATTGGAGCTATCATATTTGAATATCCTTAGTACTAATTTTTTCCTGATGTTGGAGCTTTAATTGATCAAAGCTCTGTTAGAGTTGAGACAACTTTGTCTTCACTTGTTGATCAATACTTTGTTTTTCCTCTACCAATTGTTTCTCTAACTATTGATCATTTCTTCCTTTTCCCTGATCAGTTGTCGAACTTATGTTTATTTATCAATTGTGGTAGATGCATAAGCACCTGCAAACTATTACAACTTTGTTAAATTATCTAAAGGATCATTTTGTGTATCCTTCATTACTATGTCCATTAGTATATCACTAGGAATGACAACTGATGATTGCTCCATTCTTCTCCTTTTCCTTTGTATTTTCACCACAACCCAATGTTTGGGACTGTAAAGACGTCGATAGGAGGAATTTCTTCTACTTTAAGGACAATTTCAAATGAAGGGAATGCCAAGATGATTTCAATTACATCTATAGTGACAACCTTGTTAGAAGCCCTATTAGTAAACAATATCTATCCAATGTTCTGGGGTGTGCTGACTGTTTTCTCCAACTCAATATTCTTCACCCCTTTCTTTCCTTTTAACTACTAATCAAATTGTTTCCAGGCTTCATCTAGTTCATTTTTAAAGGGTGTTTTATTTAGTATAGATTTCTGTGGATTTATCTTCCACTTCAATATCTTTAGAAACCTACTCTGAGTCCTGTTCTAAATTCTATTCTTAATTTTGCTCTGAATCTTGCTTTGAATTCTTCTCTTCTTGGGAAATCGGTTGAGAAATCCTCAACAGATCCAAAGGGATGTTCAGCAGTATTTTTTCCCTGTATTCTTTGAATTGTGCTAGCTTTTCTGGATTAAGTTTCAATGTAGACAGGTGTTGTACTTGTGAAAATAACTCGGCAGATTCAAATAGGTCATCACAACCATCATCTTCATGACTAAATTGCTTGATGTTTACTTGAGCAATAACATTTTGTGCTTCTTTGTTTCGATCAAACTGTCTGCTAGGCACAGTAGCAAGATTTAAACATTTTATGTTATCCATTTCAAGTGAAGCATGCGTGAAATCATGTAGAGCATATATACCATAATGGAAAGGGAATGAAGGCCATAAAAATTTCTTAGCTTCTTTTAGGGTTTTTTTCAATCCATCCACTACAGTTTGATAGGCAATCTCCTTAGCCAATAGTTTATCAAGGACATATAATGGGAGAACATGAGGAGCTGCCAGACTTACATAGACTCTAACATAGGTAAATATATCTTCACCAAACCACCTGCCTATAGGTATGAAATCAATTTTGGCCTCTTCAAACAGTCCCGGGACTCTTTTATAAAAAAGAGCTTGGTGTATTGCCAGACTGACTCAGCAAATTTTATAAAAATGGGCGTGGAAATATTATTCCCACAGGATTTTATGATATACATCGATATGAGTGGGGTCTTGAATGGTCCATTTCCATCCCAAGATTGGGAAATCTGAAGTGAAATAGACTTCCTCCATGATATATGAGCTCATAAAGAATGGTGGAACTACTCTTGTAGTAGCATACCGGTTTTGTTTGTATTATCGAATTTGGGAGGAAATATTATTTGAAACGATAGTGACCCAATCCATTATACAAGAATATTCTGTTACCTCAATAAGAGGAACCCATTCGATTGAGAATTTAGTTTTATTATGGTACCCAAATATCGTACACATCATAGTTGCTATAATGGAATAGGGAGCGGTGAGAGAAGATTTAGAGTACATACCTGACTTTTCATGTTTGTGTTTGTTTGGTTAGGATGTCCATCATTTAATTGGATCTAATTCCACCTCATTCTCGCTTGAAAACTGTTCGAGGAAAGCTTTGCCATATATCTTCTGTGGGTCGGGTATGTGGTACATTTTCTTGAAATTGTGAACTCTAAAAGACCCAATGATTTTTTTTCTTGAAGTCAAGAATGTCCTATCGGAGATATTGATGTTATCAATTATCCATTTCACCATATCATTATAAGGGAGGATTTTGAGTCGAGTAGTGATCCTATGAAGAAAAGACCTGGCGACTTCATAGTTGGAGGCTTCATAAGATGAAGAAACATTCGCTATTGCCACTCTCTAAATTACCTTGGATCCTTCACTTTCAAGCAATTGATACATATATTCCCATAAGGATGTTTCACTGTCTATCATGCATGTAGTGTCCAAGGAAAGCAAGGCAATTTATGTTACTTTGGAAATAGGAGGTGTGGGTTGTGAAGCTTCCATGGCTTTCTTTCCTTTCTTTTCTTTGGTCATTCTATTATGCTGCTACTTTTTGGGATTAGCTTGCAATTGGAAACACAGAGGAATGAAGAACAATAGGTTGGAAATGCGGGAGCATTGATCATACAAGGTTTGAAATGATGGCTTATATAGTTTAAATGTGAACAAATATGAAATATCTACATACAGACCATCAAATCACCTTGGGGCTTTAAATCATAAATACCGTTACAAGTCCTTAATAACCGAAATCATGGTTTCACGTGAAAATTTATTATTCCATTAATATATCATATCACAAAAACCTTCAAATGGCAATCATGAACATGTCTCAATGTGTTTTCCCGATGTGCGATTGTGATACCATAATATCAATGGTTTTGGGTATCGGCAAATCCGCGATGCGATGATCGAAATATCACAATCGGGGGTTTGGAGCAGAGGATAATGGAAATGACCAAAAGCCTTTTGCAATTGCGAAATTGTGAAGAATGATGTGGCAGTGGAGTGGGCCCAATTGATGACTTACTATTATTTTTAACGTGATTTTCCTTTGTTTTATTCATTCTTATGATTTTTTTAAGGTCACGCTTTAATAAAGAGTTTCATTGCAGTCGGGATATTGGAGGTGAATGAAGTGATGTGCCTTTTTGCTAGTTTGTGATCCATCCGAACATGACATACTTATAGAGTTGTGTTAACTGTTATACCGGATCCGGAAGGTTTATCGCATATCGCAATCAGAGTGACCGTTGAGCCTTTTTAAATCACGCTTGTTATACAATTTTGCAATGTGGGTAAGCTCCGATATAAAGCAGATATTTAACAATACTTAAGGATTTTTAAATCTTAAGTATGTTTTTATTCTCGGCGGCTATACACATTGGGATATACGATATGCAATACACTTTATCGCATTACACCATTTCCGAAGGATAAAATGAGGAGTTTCTCATTAGGACATGTGAAGTGCGATAACGTTGGGATTTCTTTGAGGCCAACTCATTTGATATGTTTGGGCCAATGAAATTTAGGTTTTTTATTCAAATAAACTCAAACTTGTCCTTTTAAAACACAATTTATTTTTTTTAATTTTTCTATGCTTGGGTCCTCATTATTTATATAATAATTTCCTAAGAGATTTATATATAAATAAATGGGTGGTTGTTGAATAGCACAAAAATTGGCGATTCACTGGAAGAACCAGCTATCTCTGATTTATAATAATGAAATATTTCTAAAACTTTACTAAGTAAAAATAATTCAGGGAAGGAAAACTTTTTTTGAAATATTTAGATAACTAAAATTACTCTGAATATAAGAACTCATTTAATCATAATTCCCTTTTAAATCCTTGTATAGATGAAAATAATCTTTATCTATATCAATCCTTAATTGGTTGTAAAGATAAAGAAGGGGGCTTCTACAACTTAGCCTTTTAGTATACTCATTTGTCATAGGTAGAACCACTGGTACCAGCAAGCGTTCATAGCCTTGACAGGGTTTCCTTTTAACAATTAATGATTCAGAATCCCATTCATTTAAGAGTGCAATCTTTAGAGATAATTTCAAAATTATATTTATATTTCATTTTTTATTTGTTTACTTTTGTTTTGATAAAAAAAATTAGCAATACCTAGAAGCCGTTGTCTTGGTTTGGTGACCAGAAAGTGGCAATTCCATTCACTGGTTGTAATTAAACTGAACAAGCTAGCTCATGATGAGACCCCTTGTCTTATAATTAAAATAATCATAAGTCATTACCCTAGTTTGGTATTTAGTATTGGTAATGTCAATCTATCATTTCCCTATGATCATGGCAAGTAGGCTCGTGATGAGACTCCTTAACTTTTAAGTTTAATATATTTTTTAATTACACTCTAAAAAAAGTAAAGTGAATGGATGGGGAGAATCATTGACTCCTTAAGAGTTTTGGATGACAATTTTAGAGTTAGAGATGCTTAGTTGTAAATAGTATTTACTTTATTAAAGATAACCTTTCTTGATTGATGATAGAATAAAAGGATTTTATAAAGTTTGAGGTTTCGAAGAATTTTACAACTTCAATGGAAAAAGAAAATTTTAGAGTTTTATGACACTTATCTAATTTTCAAAGTTGTAATTACTTCCTTAAGAAATCATACTTTTAAAGCGAAAGATCATAAAATATTTTAAGATATTTTAATGTAAAGCCACAAGTATGCTATTTAACATTATTTTCTAACAGAACTAAAAATCTAAATGAGATAATGTTATAGTAGAAGATATTATCTCCTAAGAAAATAATTTTTTCAAAATAAGCCCAGTAATAAGAAGAGATCTCTCTTTCCTGATAAATCTTGCAATATGAATGTTGATGGGCCTATTTGTTCAGCAATTTGAAATGGTCTAAGCCGCTTTTCTGGAATTTAGTATGCTTTCATTTTTCCTCACGTGCCTTCTCCCATTTAAGGACGAGATCTCCAATTTCAAAGTATTTTGGGGTAATAAAACTTGCATCGAATGAAGATTTGACTATCTACTGATGGTGAGCATGTGTAAGCTTGGATTTTTCTCTTTCTTCTTCTAATTTAAGGATTTGAGATAGTCTTAACTGTAAAGAAGAAGAAGGTGTTTCTTCTATAAATTGGACTAGGGCTAATGAGGGAAGGACTAAGTTTGAAGGAATGATAGTTTCTTTCACATATAATAGATTGAAGGGTGAAGTGCCTATTGAGGCCTTATGGGTTATTCGATTTGCCCATAGAGAAAATGTCAAAGATTTGTGCCAATTATTTTGGCTCTGATCAACAATTATTTTAATAATTCTTATGAGGTTCTTATTAGTTGATTCTACTAGACCATTTCCTTGGGGATAGTAGTTAGCAGAGTATTTAAGTTTAAAACCCCTCTTAAGTTCAAATTCAATCATATTTTTTCCTGAAAAGTAAGACGCATTATCAAACATAAGTGTAGTTGGTAAGCCAAACCTAGTAATAATGAACTGATCAATGAATTCAATGATAGCATCAGCATTGGCTACCTTTAGTGGAATTGCTTCCACCCAATTAGTAAAATAGTTTGTAACTGTAAGGATATACTTATGTTGCTTGGAAGAATGAGGAACAATCTCACCTATAATGTCTAGTCCCCATTGTTCAAAAGGTTGTTCAATGTTGACTAGTTGTAGAGGTAAAACTGGTTTTCATTGTCTTCAAGTAGCAATCTGACATATTTTGCATTTCCTTACATATTTATGGTAATCCTTGAAAAGAGTTGGCCAATAGTACCCAGCTTGTAGGGTTTTATGTGTAGTAGTATCAACTCCAAAATCTCCACCATTTGGTCTGTCATGGAGTTCCTGTAAAACCTTTTGTGCTTTAGACTTTTCTAGGCATCTTAATAATACATAATCATAATTTCTTCTAAATAACACATCATTTGAATGATCTCATGTTGATTTGATTTTAATATTAAAGCCCTTTTCCTTTTGTGATTGAGTTCAGGGGGAGAATGTCCATTTTTTAAATAGAAAATCAGATCAACATATTGGGACTCAGAGTCATTTATGCTTACCTTAGATATGTGTACCGTATTACCTGAGTCCTCATCAACTGGTAGACTGGAAGCTCCTGTAAGCAATCTGCAAAAACCTTTCCCTTTGACAATTTTAGCTGGTTTGATGTCAATATCATATTCTTGCGAGGTTGTTATCCAATTTGATCTCTTTTCACCTAATTCCCTTTGCATAAGCAATTGTCTCACTACTGAGAATAGGACTATTACTTGAGTGTGTTCTTTTAGGAGAAAAGGCATGAAGTGGTTTACAGATTTAAAAACAACAAAATCTTACTTCTCCACCTTTGAATAATTTAGTTCAGTACCTTGAAAATTAGAACTAAAGAAAGATATGGGTGCTTTAATTTGTTGATCATTAAGTTGTGTTAGAACAACAACATAACATGTTTGAGAAGAAAAAGTATATAAAATGAAATTATTAGAAAAAAAATTGGAGTCGTTAAAGAGGGAGCATTCATAATGGCTTGTTTGATTAAATCGAAATCTTCCCTTTCGTTATGTCCCCACTTAAATACTAAATTATTCTTAATCATGGCTTGTAATGGTAAAACAATTTGGGAAAAGTCAGGGACAAATCTCTTAAAAAAAAATTATTTGACCTAGAAAGGACTGGATAGATTTTTTATCATGGGGCAAAGGAATTTCATAAATTAATTTTATTCTATCAGGATCGATACAGATGCCCTTTTTGAATACAATAAAACCTAAAATATTACCTTCATTTAGAGTGAAATAATATTTCCTTGGATTTAATGAAATTCCATACTTCTTGTAGTGTTCAAAGATCTGTTTCAAGTCATGCAAATGGTTGCTTCTCTTATTGGAGTAAACAATTATGTCATCCAAGTAAACAACAACAATTTTGTTTATCAGACCCTTGAAAGCTATGTCCATGGCTCTTTGGAAGGTTTCCCCTGCGTTTATTAAACCAAAAGGCATTTTTTGGTAGGCATGAGTTCCCCGTTTAGTCCTGAACGTAGTCTTTAACCTATCATCTGGGTGGACCAATATTTGATTATACCATGAAAAACCATCATGGAAAGACATTAGTTCAAAACCAACTACTGATTGCAGTATTTGTTCCATGGTCAGTAGTGGGAAATTGTCCTTCTGACAAGGTTTATTGAGATTCCTAAATGTTATGCAAATATGAATATCACCATTTTTCTTCCTGAAAGGTACTAAGTTTGAAACCCATTTTGATTTCCTAACAAGAAAGATAAACTTGTCTTTAAGGAGTTTATTTAGCTCAGACTTGATTTGTGTTCTAGGTTGGGGTGAATTTTCCTTAATTTCTATTATACTGTTTTGTCATTGGATATCATCGGAATAATGTGTTATATGATGGAGGTATCATATGTTTTAAGATCAGTGTATCTCCATTCGAATATACCCTTATACTTTTTAAATAAATGAATGAAGGCTAATCTCTCATCAGGTGAGAGACCAAGTCCTAAATTGATGTTTTGGGGTTATTAGTAACCTTCTTAAATTTGTCTTTAAGACCATAAAGATCTTCAATCTTCAAAACAAATTTGGGTATGGAATTTGCATTGGATTTATGTTTCAATTGATTGTCATGTTTGTTTTCATCAATTATCTGATCATCATATGATGCTTCAGATGTTAAAAAGCTTATGATATCTTCATCGTTATTAAACACTCGCCAATTAGTGACATTATTAGGAATCAATGGTCTAAAAATTATTTCTATAGAAAACCTATCTGGATTGTAGTCTTCTGATGGTATAAGCTTGGATTATATATTAGCCAGAAGGACAACACTTGTATTTTGAAGTCTAGGAATAGGAGAAATGTTGAATGCTAAAAAATGTGAAGTAATGTCCTGAACCAATGATTGATAATGTTTTAAATGTCTAGAGAGACAATGAATGGTGTTTCTCACTTGTTTGATAACAATTTCATAATCTCCAAATACTTGAAGTTATTTGATATCAAGACCTATTGCTTTATACAATCCCCGAACCAGTGCCTCATATTCAGTAGTATTGTTTGTGCATTCAAACTCCAACTTACAAGCTAGTATTTTTTTTCTCCTTCTGGACTAATTAATATACAACTGGCTCCTGCACCATCATTGGATTTAGATCCATCAAAATATAATGTCCAAAATAAATATTTAACTAATGGTTTATCTACAAGATTTATACATTTGGAAGAATCTGTTTGTGAAAAGTTCTCAATCTAAGAAGGAACAGAGTTATCCAAAAAAGGTGACTTTTGTGCATTAAAATTTCCTAAAAATGACTCAGCAGAGTAGTTCCCAATGATATTATTGTTAAAATCTATTGGTTCATTTTCATCTTCAAAATCAGTTACTGTATACTTCAATTTTTTTTCTCGGTCAATTCTAATTTGATTTGGCTTTCCATTGTAAGGGAGCCACATATGAGACAAATATGTTGCAAAATAACCGTGAAGTTTCTTAGACCTATCCCTACTAAGAATTAAACCATAAAATTCGAGAATATCAGCGACTAGTATGTCAATTACTTGTCAAACTTTTGGATTAGAAGAAAGTCTAATATTGACTTAATTTATTTCCCCTAAAACCTCAACTTTTTTTTCTATCAAGTTGGAAAATGTGAACTACATAATTTTGGGGTGAGACATTTAATTTCGTGCAAAATGATCTTGGAATTATGTTTGAAAAGGCCTCTGAGTCTATTAAATAGTTGTGCAGGATTTTATTAAAGATTTCATAAGTCAAGAGGAAAGGGGGGGTGTGTGAATTAGATCTATCGCCAATTAAGATAGCATCGGTGGAATCAACATTGTTTGATGAATCATTGGGAGGCTGACCCATTCCTCTAGAAGCTTTGGATAAAACAACAGCAAGAAGAGGAGAAGTGGGAACTGCATTCAATTCTTTGAGTAAAAGCTTCTGTTGATGTTTAAGATTACTAAGCTCATGAAGAGAGATATTTTCTCTACCTTTTTTCATGTCCTCCACTATGTTATATTCCATAGTATCTCCGACCACCAAGGTTTTATATGAAGACAATGATCAACCAACCGAGCGGACAGCTATCAGAAAAATCCAAAAACATATAAGAAAAATTCCCAGAAACCCTAAAATCGCAGGGATTAACCTGTTCAGGGGTATACCGTACTTTTTGGCTAGAAAGTGTGCTCTAGATCTCTAGATCACACTTTTGGGGCAAGAAAATGCGATTTTTGCTCCTCAATTCTCTGGTGGCAAGTCCTGGAAAATTTTTATGTCTCTGTTGCAGCTGGTTCTTGTGACCTGCGGAAATAACCAGAAAACTTGTGTAAGTTAGAAATTTTACTGATCTAGGGTTAGAATGCTAGTAAACAACATTAAAAGACTAAAAAAGAAAAACTCTAAGGTAAAAACTGAATGTCACCCAGGTTTCTGAATCAGAATTACAAACCTAGTGGAGTCACCAGTTTGTTATGTAGAACTATTCTCGAAGGTGTATGGAAAGAAACCACTTTAGGTCGTGGATGAAAAATAGACCTAACAATAAAAATAGTTGTTAAACAATGTGGATCTGTAGAAAATGATAGAAACAAAACCTTCCAAAGCCTTAATCTATGCAACAGAACTAGTTAAATAGCAAAATTAAAAAAGCACAAGTAACTCCAATAATCCAATGGAAACCAGATATATAAAGAATATATTTTATTAAACAACACCTGTGAAGGGAACAAATAATGTTACCATTCCCCCTTTATCGGATGGGTTTTTGGCTATCCTAAATGTCTTCAGCTTTTCTAGAGTCTCTCTCCTCTATAATGTGTAAAACCCAACAAACAAAATGTTTGAGCTCAATGAGAACTCAAATGAAAACAAAGATGGTGTGCGACAATGATAATAATCAGAGCTACAACAATGAGTGCAACAATGAAAATAATCAAAGTGAAGAATGAATGTAAAACCCTTCTATTTATAACAAAATATTAGGTTATCCTCGAATAATGAGCAATAATAAAATATTATTAACCCATTCTAGAATTAACCATTTGGAATATTTTATTATATTTAGTTAGAGGGAAAAATTATTTAAACTTTTATTTAGAAATATTAAATAAATAAATGAATGTTATTTATCATCTCAAGAAACATGGTTAGGAATAAATAAACAAATAATGATTTATTTAAGTATTCCTAGGGGATTTACTCAAACTTGACAAAGAATAATAATTGATTAGTGATTAATTAATTATTCCTAGAGAAAAATAAGATAATTAATTATTTCTCTATTTATTTCTCTTAACTGGGTGAAATATGGCAAGGAATATTAGGTAAACAATGGCTTAATTAATTATTCCTAGAAGATAATTAAATAAATAATTATTAATTTAATTATTCTTCATGGGTTTAATTATAAATGACTTAAAAAATGTGGTTTATTAAGTAATTTCTCACAGTGAAAGAAATTTTACTATGGTAAAATTGGTCCTACATGGTGTACCTCGATCCTTCTAGTAAATTATGGCTAGATGATCAATTTTTGGTGATAATAGATTGCCCCCCAACGTACGAGTGTTAGGAGCAAAACGTATGACTAAAGTACGTTGTAAGGACACAATTACTAGACAACAAAGTAGAGTTAGAGAGAGACAGAGAGAGACCAATGGAGCTAAAGCAATAGAGTATAGGGACAGAGAGGGCGAGGCCAATGTAAGTCTCCTTTTATGTTGTGATACCGGATCTCAGTGAGGCGGGGGAGGCATACCTATACCCGCCAAGATATCTTAGTACAAAAATAATAATGTGCCCACAAAAATGAAGCTGAGCAATAAAGTACATGTTGAATGGTACATGACATGCTGACATAAATGAGCCAGAAAATAATACAATGTGTCCCACATACATAATGCACCTGGAAAAAACATGAGTCAGGAATGAATACAATAACATATGAGTACATGAGATATAATGGCCCTTCTCTCAAAATGGGTGGGAGGGAGGGTAGAACAGCCAAAGAAGCCATGCTGAACAGGGAAGGGCTTTGCAAAACTGAATGGATCATCTGGAGGAGACGTGCATGCTATGAACACTACAAGCATCAAGAACCCAACCCACCAAATCTGTGGAATTGCATATGAGGCTGTAGCATAATGGGAAGGCATTCGGGCATGTGGGGCCCTACTTGAAGGGCCACCCCCTCATGAGGTCTAAAACATCTCACACACACCTGAGAATCACTGGTACAATCTGCTGCATCACTGGACCATCATGTGTATGAATGAGGAGCATGAAACAACCAAGTCAAAGGTCAATGATGATTCCTTTTGCTATATCCCAGGCATCAAACAAGAGTGGAAGTTGGAACCAAGATACAACACCCTCTAGGTCGTTCTTCTGGAATAGATGTGTTGATGACGACATAATAGGGTCCACCATAGGTGAGGCAATGAGGATCCTCAACTAAGGCATGAGGGATAATAGTAATGTGAATGATGGACTGACACTAGGGAAAATGGAGAAAGTGGGACTGAGGAACAAATAGACAACTTCCCTTGTCAGAGCATAAAGTGCATGGTTGACCTGGCAACGACTGACTCGACTCCAAAGGGAATGGTGGATAGTATGACTTAAGGAAAAAATGGGAAACACGGGATGAATGGAATGCAAATATGGATGGAATATTATGACATGATACAATGGGATGTGAAACAGATTCCATGAATGCAAGTGTGACTCATCGCGGATGATCTGAACAAGGGTGACTCGATGACGCTGCCACATAGAATAGGCCCGGTAGGGACCATGAAGGCATGAGAAAATAATGGTTCCTCATGATGAAAATCAACACGTGAGACAACAAGCACGAAGGGGAAGTGGTCCCCAAGGTACAAGTATCGCATATGAAGAAATTCAATTTTAAGAGGCGGCGAAGTGACCCTTCTTCGAAAAATGGCTTATGGGTGAAGTGTAAAATCATCAAAAACTAAGAAAGACCCATTATAGTACTCGATGAGAGATTTCCAATGGTGCTGAAAGTTCATCAAACTAAGCTATGTTTTAATCGTAATTTGAGATAGAAAAAATGTGGGCTTTCCTATAAAAGGGTGTTTTCCCTTCAATTCGAGAGGAGGAGAAGGCCCTAAATCTTGCGGAGATCATAGTGGACAAACCGACCATCAAAATTAGGATCTACACTTTCAGGAAGGTGGCCTTATGATCAAATGCTCAAAATTAAGCTCAAAACTCAAAGTGGCCGAATCAAAATAAACTCAGCTTTAGATCGAAGTGCTCATCATCCTGATTCCAACGTTGTCAATGACACTCGAATCTAAGCGCATATGAAGAAGTTAGAGCAAGTCAAAGTTCAAGTTTGACTTGGACATATCACAGGATGTTGGGTTGTGTTATATTCTTTCCATGACTAGCCCACGTAGTTAACCGGCAGGTTAGAGGGGGGGCGGAGCCCCCCCCCTTCGTTGCACCGATTGCGTAGTGGGGGGGTCACAGGGGGTTTGAGGGGTGCAAGTAAACTGCCTTCTATGGGGTCCGAGGCAACACCCCGGAAAATTTTGGTTTTGGACCCTATGTTAGGTTGGGCGGACCTACCTATGGTTTTATGCATGATTTCTGCACATGGTTTTGGACGCGATGGTTTTTCGATCCATGGTTTTGGACGCGATGGTTTTTGGGCCATGGTATTGGATGCTCCAACATGTATAAATATGTATTGTAACATTAAAAGGAACATAATGAAAAATCAAGCTGGTAGTCTCAGTTTTGGTATCCAGGGGAAAATCTTTTTTTATATGTGTTTTATGTGTTACGCTCTTGCATTGTTTAATATATTTTCTATGTTTTATAATTCATATGCAGGTAATCTATATACAGGGTTAAAACCTACATTTGGTATCAGAGCTATTTTGGCTTAAAGGGGACGCCTTTGTTGCTGAGGGCTTTCGCTCGGGCTTGTGGTAGACCCTATTCAATGGGAGATCTGTGAGATTGATTATGGTGGTGAAAGAAGATGGCGAGCAGTGGAAAGATAGAGATCGAGAAATTTAATGGTCAGAGTTTTGAGTTGTGGAAACTCAAGATGCAGGATCTGTTGGTAGATAAAAATTAGTGGATCATAGTAGATCCGGGTACTAAACCAATGGGAATGTCTGATGAAGAATGGAAGAAGTTGGATCGGAAGGAAAAAAGCATAATACGATTGTGTGTCTCAAATTCAGTATTGCTGAATATATCAGGGGAAGCTACAGTGAAGGCTTTTTGGGACAAGTTAGGGACTTTGTACCAATCTAAGTCTCTGGTGAATAAACTGTTCCTGCGGAAAAAGTTGTATAACCTAAGGATGAAAGATGGCGAATCGGTGACAGAGCATCTAAACACATTTAATACTATGGTAATTCAGTGATTATATGTTGATATTAAAATTTTATATGAAGATAAGTGCATCAGTTTGTTGTGTTCTCTACCAGATTCGTGGGATAGTCTGGTTATTGCAATAGGTAGCAATACAACTACCTTGTAGTTTGACAAAATAGTCTCATCCTTGCTGATAGAGGAGATGAGATGGAAAAATATGGAGAGCCATAATGGTGATGCCTTGTCTATACGAGGACTGTACCAAAACAAAAACAAAAATAAGCCATCGAGTGGGAGATCTAAATCTAGAGGGAGATCTAAATCTCCAAGAAAACCTGTAAAGGTGTTGTGCTGGAAATGCGAAAAGGAAGGGCACTACAAAAGGGACTATAAATCTAAAGCTCTTGATAAAGGAAAAGGATCTGATGATGCTCCTACTGCAGAGGCGAAAACCACCTCAGATGAAGGTGGGGATGTGTACTTAGCTTCCTGAAGTACACATGTAGATCATGAGGCATGGTTGATTGACTCAGGCACATCCTTTCACTTCACTCCCCATAGAGAGTGGTT
>APFE031582019.1:174018-191397 GCA_000404065.3 Pinus taeda
AGGAAAAGGATCTGATGATGCTCCTTCTGCAGAGGCGAAAACCACCTCAAATGAAGGTGGGGATGTGTACTTGGCTTCAAGTACACATGTAGATCATGAGGCATGGTTGATTGACTCAGGTGCATCCTTTCACTTCACTCCCCATAAGAGTGGTTCTGCGAGTATGAGAAATATGATGGTGGTGATGTCTTCTTAGGAGATGATAGGAAGGCTAGAATCATTGGTCGCGGAAAAGTAAAGTTGAAGTTGCAAGGTGGAAGGGTTAGAACACTTCCAGGTGTTCTGCATATTCCTGCATTGGCCAGAAATCTGATTTCTGTAAGCAAGTTGGATGATGTAGGTGTAAAAACAGTGTTTGAGAAGGATACCTACAAGATGGTTAGGGGAGCACTGGTATTGATGCGGGGAGCTTGGATTGGAACTCTATACAAGCTGCAAGGTAGAACTATTGTTGATGGGTGCAATAGCTCTATGGTTCCTAAAAGTGGAGTAGAAAATCTGGTGGTCTCTGGAGAGAAGACCAAGTTGTGGCATCAAAGGCTTGGAGATATTGGAGAGAAGGGCCTTCAAATACTTCATGGTAAAGGTATGGTAGAAGGTATGAGTAATAGCTCTTTGGATTTTGATTTATGTGAAAATTGTGTATATGGGAAGAATAATCGAGTGAGTTTCCCCTCCGGTGGTAAGAGGGAGAAACAAATATTAGAACTTGTGCACAGTGATGTGTTTGGACCTATGAAGGTTCCATCACTAGGTAAGTTTGTGTACTGTGTATCATTTATAGATAACTTCTCAAGGAATACATGGATATATTTCCTTAAGAAAAAATCTAAAGTCTTTGACATGTTTAAAGAAGTTAAGGTTGTGGTGGAAAACCAAACAGAGAAGAAGATAAAGGTGTTGAGGACTGATAACGGTGGAGAGTTTTGCAATAAGGAATTTGAAGAATTCTGTAAGAAGTGTGGTATAGCATGGCAGAAGAATACTCCATACACACCTGAGAAAAATGGAGTTTCACAAATAATGAACAAGAAACTGATGGAAAGGGCAAGAAGAATTCTCAGTGGTGCTGGGTTAGGACAAGAATTTTGGGCAAAGGTGGTAGAGATAGCATGTTACCTAGTCAACAGATCACCTTCATCAGCGTTGCAGGATAAGACTCCACAAGAGGTATGGAATGGTAAGAAACCCTCTCTTTCACATCTAAGGGTATTTGGATGTGATGCATATGTTCATGTTCCAAAGGAGAAATGAACCAAGTTGGATAGTAAATCTGAAAAGTGCATCTTTATTGGGTATAAGGATGGTTTAAAGGGTTATAAGCTTTGGAACCCAGTAACAAGGAAGGTTGTGTACAACTGAGATGTGGTGTTCAAAGAGGTAAAGGCTATTATTAAACATAAAGTCCAACCAAACGAACCTGAAAAGGTAGAGTTTGAGCTTAAGGAGGAAGAATGAGACTCTACAACACAGGAGGAATTAGAAGATGAAAAGCCACAAACTCTGGGTGTGAGAAGATTAGTTCGAGAAAGAAGGCAACCAGAAAGGTATAGTCCACCTACTTTCTGTTCAAATTTTTCTTTATCTATTACTGACGATGATCCTAGAACTGTGAAGGAAGTAGTAGATTCAGAAGATGGCAAACTCTAAAAAGAGGCCATGGTTGATGAAATGACATCTTTGCACAAAAATGAGGCTCGGGATCTGGTGGAGTTGTTGGCTGGAAGGAAATCCATTGGAAGCAAATGGGTGTTCAAGAAGAAGACAAATGTAGAAGGAAAGGTGGAGAAATACAAAGCTCAGTTGGCAGCAAAAGGTTATTCCCAGGTGCTGGGAATTGATTTTGGTGATATTTTTTCTCCTGTTGCCAAGGTAACTTCTATTAGATTAATTTTATCTGTTGTTGATGCTTTTTATTTTGAGATAGAATAGATGGATGTGAAGACAACATTTCTTCATGGAGATCTGGAAGAGGAAATCTACATGAAGCAACCTAAAGGCTTTGCGGTGAAGGGTAAGAAAGAACTAGTATGCAAGTTAAAGAAGTCTTTGTATGGGTTAAAACAGTCACCAAGGATGTGGTATCATAAATTTGATACACTTATATGGGGACTTGGCTTCACCAGAAGCAAAGCAGATCACTGTGTGTATTTTAAATTAATTGGTGACCGTGTTATTTATCTGGTCTTGTAAGTGGATGATATGTTGCTAGTTGGAAATGACAAAGAAATTATCCGAGATTTGAGGATCTAATTGTCCTCCAAATTCGACATGAAAGATGTTGGTGCTACAAACTATATTTTGGGCATGGAAATTAAAAGAGATCAGGCAAAGAGGAAGCTCTGGTTAAACCAGAGGAAGTATGTCCAGACAATACTACACAGGTTTAATATGCAAGATAGTAAACCGGTGAAGGTTCCTATTCCTGAGGTGTGAAGTTATTTGTTGAACAGTGTCCCAAGACACAAGAAGAGGAAAAGGACATGTCCCATGTTCCATATGCAAGTGCAGTCGGTAGCCTGATGTATGCAATGGTTTGTACTAGACCAGACATTGCACATGCAGTGGGAGTATTGAGCAGGTTTATATCAAAACCAGGGAAAGAGCACTGGACAATAGTGAAGCAAATTTTGAGGTATTTGCGTGGCATTAGTGATTATGGTTTGTGCTACCAAGGAAGACAAATATTGGACAGAGTGTTAAATATTCATGGCTTTGTTGATGCAGATTGGGCTGGAGATATGGATCAGAGAATATCTACAAGTGGGTATGTGTTTAACCTACTTGGAGGTGCAGTCAGTTGGATGAGTAAGAAACAATCTGTAGCAGCACTATCAACTACAGAGGCATAATATATGGCAACCACTCATGCAAGCAAGGAAGCAGTTTGGTTGTAGAGATTATGTTCAAGTATGGGGTTAGTACAGGGAGCTATAAGGATAGACTGTGACAACCAAAGTGCAATTTTCTTGGCAAAGAACCTTGCATATCATTCAAAGACAAAGCACATTAATGTTCAGTATCACTTTGTGAGGGATATGATAGATGAGAAAAAGGTGTTGCTGGTAAAGGTGGACACTTTAAAGAATATTGCAAATGCATTGACAAAATCTGTGAGCTCTGAGAAGTTCTCTTGGTGTAGAGAAACAATGGGAGTTGCAGGGCTGGATAAATGACTAAGCTCTCTTGTGGCCCCCTATGGAAAGAAAACAACAAGTGGGAGAATGTTGGGTTGTGTTATATTCTTTCCACGACTAGCCGACGTAGTTAACTGGGGGGTTAGAGGGGCGGCAGAGCCCCCCCTTCATTGCACCAATTGCCTAGCGGGGGGGTCACAGGGGGTTTGAGGGGTGCAAGTAACCCCCCTTTATGAGGTCCAAGGCAACGCCACAATTTTTTTTTGTTTTGGACCCTTTGTTAGGTTGGACGGACCTACCTATGGTTTTGTGCATGATTTTCACACATGGTTTTGGACGCAATGGTTTTTCAATCCATGGTTTTGGACGCAATGGTTTTCAGTCCATGGTATTGGATGCTTTGGCATGTATAAATATGTATTGTAACATTGAAAGGAACATAATGAAAAAGCAAGTTGGTAGTCCCAGTTTTGGGATCCAAGGGAAAATCTTTGTGCATATGTTTTTTATGTGTTTTTCTCTCGCATTGTTTATTTTCTATTTTAGAATTTGTATGCAGGTAATTTCTGTACGCGGTTAAAACCTACACATGAGTGGATGATGTGGTAGGACCCTTCAGGGAATGGGGAAGTGCCAAGTGGCAGGCTTCCATTAGCCCCATATTTCGCAAACCACATGTCATAGGCGGGTCGGCATTAAAGAATCAGCCCCGACAGGTGCAATGCAATGAATCGGCCCCCAGGGTACCTGGTTTGCAATGCGATCATTACAATTGTACATCATAGAAGTGCAGAGTCATGTATATCTGTTACCCAGTAACTCCACCAATTGTGAATTGTGATGGATCCCGAATGTGATAAGATTATGGGTTCCAGTTAGTAGTTCTGTCAGGTCCTCCATATCGCAATTGCACATCGCCCTGTCACATTCACAGATCATTAAACCGTTGATTCTCCACCGATTGCGATTTTTGATGGAATAGTTGATGCCGATAGATTATGGATTTCCGCGCAACAATATTTTCACCTAGATAGCGCAATTTCGGAGTGAAATTGTAGGTTCATGCCAGAAATGGTGCAATTTGTGGAGTGAATATTGGGAGAACTAGGAGAGGTCATAACTTCTTCAGTTTTCCACCAAATTTGATGCAAAAAGAGGCTAGAGAGCCATTTTTGGACATGTGGGACTCATTGGAGCAAGTTTCAGAAGCATTTGAACATTGGAAACACATCTTTTTACATTTTTTAGCATAATAGAGAGGCCCAATCCATTGGAAGTTGGACCAAGGAGACATAGCCCAGGAGGGGTGAACTCCTTTATCATGTTCCTCTTGTAATGTGTTTTTGATGATGTTCTGTACATGTTTATGTTGTTGTTCAGTCTCTTATTTATGTTAAATTGCTCATAAAATTAACATAAGAACTCATCATTTCACTTGCAAAAATTCATGAATCCTTAAGCACAATGAAAGCATTTTGTTTCTAATCTCATGAGGATCTTAACACAATAATCTAATATTCTAAATCAAATCATTTTGGTAATAGAGTTCTATATTTTCTTTGTGAAAGAAGGATTTAACTATTTGCAAGTTTATGTCATGCTTACAAGGTTAAAACCCAAAAGAGGAGAAGGGGAGCTGGTTGGAAACCTTGAAGTTGGGTCACGGGGAAGGAGAGAAAGATTGCCACAATCTCCAACACCATTTCAGCCTCAAGTTGCAGTTGAGACTCCAGAGATCATGTCTCAAGAAGGAGAAAGACAAAAGATGAGAAGACCTTTGGAAAGGCTTTCTTTGATATGACGGAGATGGTGAAGGTCCTCTATGAAGAGAGGAATGTTAGGTTGCAAGGAGAAAGCTCCAAACCTCCCAAAGAAGAAGTCTCTTCAAGAGGAGGTAATGAAAATGGATACAAAACTCCACCCTCTCCACCATCTTCTTCATCTTCTTCTTCACAGGCATATTCACCCTCTTCCACTAACACAACCCTCACTCATACTCATCATCATAATTCAAAAGGAACTGGTAAATCACTTTTTTTAAAACTTGATGTTAAATTTGTGCTGCCCATGTATAATGGTGAAGTGAATGTAGAGAAGCTTGATAATTGGATTCATCAATTGGAGGTCTATTGTAGGATTCAAAGACTTCAAGAGGATGACATAAATATTCAATTAGCTTCCTTGATAATGGAGGGTGCAGCACTGGTATGGTGGGAATCAAAGACCCAAGAGGAGATTAAAAAACACGGTAAGATATCAATTTCTTGGAATGATTTCCTTGCTACAATTAAAATACAATTCTACCCTCTAGCTTATACGCAGAAATCCATCATGAATTAGTAGAACTTTAGACAGCTTAAAGGTCAAAATGTGCAAGATTACACCCAAGAATTCAGAAAAATGTCTTTGATGTTAGGTGTAGATTTTCAATCATAGGACACATTGTTGAAGTACATAGGGGTTTTACACAGTTACCTTAAGCATATTATCTTAATGTTTAATCCAAATAATCTAGATGATGTGTGTGTGCAAGCCACTCATCTTGAGGCAAGAGGGAAAAACACCTCAGAAGTAGTAAAAATCCATTTAAGAGTAAAGGAAAGGAAAAGGCTTTCAAAGGGAAGGCAAATAAAAATCCGTCTATCAAAAAAGGAGAGAAAGTTACATGCAAACTTTGTTCCAGAGAGGGTCACGATGAAGCTCATTGTTGGATGCTTCATCCTGAAATGAGGCCAAAAAGAAACAACAACAAGGGGAAACAAAAGACAACTGCAACCGCTCAACAAGATTTGGGATCCGCTTCGAGTGATGAAACTAAAATCACAGCCATGGGATTAAAAGGAAAAGCATCCATTGCTAGCACTAGTTCTTCAAACTCACAAAACGAAACTCCAAACAAAAAGAGGAGAATAAAACTTTTTCACATAAGAGTGATCTCAAAACATAACAACATTGATACATTGTTCGATAGTGGATCTCAAGCCAATCTTATCTCTAAAAATATTGTCAAAAATTTAAACTCGGAAACCATTCCACATCATAAACCATATCCCTTGGGATGGGTCTGTGACAATGCACAATTGTAGGTTACTAGAAAGTGTAAATTGAAATTTGCCATCACTACAAATTTCATAGATGATGTAGAGCTTAACATTGTGCCATTAGAGTTATGTGGCATAGTTTTGGGTAGCCCGTACCTTTATGACAAAAAAGCTCAGGGAAAATTTTAAGGATGGAAATTTATTTTAAAGGTTAGAAACCTTGGCGAATATAACTAATACATAATATGCAATTTGTAAAATGTTTGGAAATTTGTTTGTAAAAGTATTCGAATTTATAATTATTTTATACAATCTCTATATAAATTTTTGGCTAATTTTAAGATAAAAAAACAATTTATACTATAAAATTTGAGCAAATTTTTTTCGAAAAAATGGAAATTAACAAATATTGTTTTTCGAAAAAGAATCAAAAATTAACCCACTTGTGAACATTAGCCCCTAAAATTTTCCCTGAAAAACATATCTTCCATATACATTAAAACAAATATCATTTATTGGGTGGATGAGTCAAATTTGGTATATCCCCACTTGGTTGGGAGATTGATGTATGTATGAGTCATTGGTGATAGGAAGGTCAAACTCACATAGTTGAGTTATAAAGTCATGTTATTCTTTTGGAAAATATTTTTGCAGATTCTACATGTGCGCAGGGGGAGCATGGACGGTTTAGTGCATCACAGCATGTACAAAGGGGGAGTTTAATAAGAGAATTTAGCATATACCTAGAGGGAGCATGATCAATATTCAGCTGTTCAAATATGAAAGTCTTCATTTTTGTCAGCCCTTTGCCCTTGATATCAAAGGGGGAGAATATCTTGGTCTGCCCTTTGTCCTTGATGTCAAAGGGGGAGAGTATTTTGGTGTTGCTTGTCATCTCTAACAGTTTCTATAGCTTGCAGTAATCAACACCAACATGGTTGACATCAAGTCCAAAGGGGGAGATTGTTGGCATTATGATGCATGTGTTTTACTTGATGGGAACCCACTTGTAGTAGAACAACTCACTTGTATATGGTAACTAGATGAATCTACGTAACTAGATTAATCTACAGGAGAGATATCAGATGTGATAGAATGCATGGCAGTTGTGTTTACAAATGTGACAAAATGCATGGCATTTCAAAGGAATCATTTCAAAAGTAAGAGGTAACAGGGTATTGGTATAGAAGAATAGGAAGATGGAACTAAGGTCTTTTGATCAGAATAAAGAAGGTGAAGGAAAAGGTTGATGAACAGTAGTTTGAGAAGTATATGCAGGTCCTCTTAGTCAAAACAGTGTACACACGTTGGTCCACAAAAAAAAAGGAGTGTATACGTATACACACACTCCCATAGGAAGAAAAGCATGTACATGATTGGAAAATCAAGGTTTTGGTCCGAGATATTTGTTTCGTGGTATTGAGCCTAGGTATTTGGTCCATGGTATTGACCCTAGGTATTTAGTGCAAGGTATTGGTCCTAAGTGGTTTTGGTCCAAGATATTGAAAAAGGATCTAAGTATATAAGGAGGAGAAGATCAAGGGCTAAATGTGCAAGTATTGAATATCTTAGGAAGTCTTAGATCAAATATGTAGGTTATGGGCTTCTGATGCTTTGCTTGATATGAGCTAAGGCTGCACCTATGTGGTTGATGATGGATGAGATCTAATGATGGATCAAGATAATAATGACTTATCATTATGTGATCTGACAATGGATAGGCTAGATCTGATTGCTAACGCACGTTTTATCCTTTATATATGATGACCTGGGTATGTATGAAGTATGGAATTGCAACGAAGTTATAAGTAAGTATTTGCAGATCCGTACGGTGGTTCTCTTTGGTGAAGATGCATATACACGTTGGTTCATCTCTTCCAAGTAGCGTATGAAAAAAAAACTTCATGTTCAAGGATGAATGATCTATCAGATCAGTGTTGTTGTTTTACGGTTATTAGTCAATAAAGTTTTCTTAGATATGAATGTAAAACTGAGTGAATAAGGAGTTTGATATCTGATTGACTGATTGTATAAGTGAGAAGGGTGGTCTCTACTGTTGTCTATGTAAAGCTCTATAAATAGACAGTAGATGGTCAGTATATTACTGGTTGGTACAAACTTAATTCAGAAGTTTAATGTTTCAATAGTTTTGAAGGTATATGCAGGTTTGATTACATGAAGTAGCGTATACATGCAAGTTAGGTTCAGTAAAGTAGCATGTACATTCTGATGCATGATTTTTGAAGTTGCAGCTAATTCCTAGGTTCAACACAGTGTTCTAATTTTTCAGATTAACCTATTATTGGTTGATGTAGTTTAAGTTTCAAAGTTTACTAATGGGTCCAGTATAAAAATTTGATGAAATGTGGCCTTCATATTGTAGTATTATGTACCAGGAGTATCGAGTGTGAAAATTTATGAAACGTGGTCCCTGGAGGAAGAGAGAAGGTTGTATATTTCTGTAGGTCAGCGCCTACATATTGGTAGACATATCAACCAGTACAAGATCCAGGGAGTTGGAGCTCCCTTCAAGTAGTAGCTGGAAAACGAGTGAAGGTTGGAGCCTTCTGTAGGCTGGCGCCTGCGTACTAGTAAATGGATTGACTAGTACAAGAGCTAGGGGGTTGGAGCTCCCTTCCAATAGCAGCTGGAAAATGAGTGAAGGTTGGAGCTCCCTTCCAGTAGCAATTGGAAGACGAGTGAAGGTTGGAGCCTTCTGTAGGTCAACACCTACGTACTAGTAAATGGATCGGCTAGTACAAGAGCTAGGGGGTTGTAGCTCCCTTCCAGTAGAAGCTGGAGAAAGAGAGAAGGTTGTAGCCTTCTGCAGGTGGGTGCCTACGTACTTGTATGAGTCTGCACTAGTACAAGATTGTAAACAGGTTTTTCTTATATTAAAAGAAGACAGCAACAGGTGGTTTTTGTCCCTCATTAGGTTTCCACCTTAAATCTTGGTGTTCATGTGTGTTTCTTATGTGTGTGGTTTGTTCTGTTATTACTAAACATGGTTATTGTTTTTATGGTTAATGAAGTACTGATGCACTGATTAAAGATCAACATATGATGAATTAACTAAATCATAAGTTTGTTGGATATACGATGGTTTCCTTAAATATAGTTGCATGTACACGCGAGTTACCTTCATTGAAGTAGCGTATGTAAATCAGAGTATGAAAAGAAAAAGTTATTGATTTGACTAATACTGATTCACCCCCCCTCTCAATATTATTTTCAACAGGTGATTCTTTACGAGTGGCCTCAAAATCGCGAAGCACTTGGAGGCAATCACAAAATTTGTCGAGACAAGGGAAACAATGGGAATAATGACCATAATGATTGCACAAGGCACAAGGCATAAGGGTGATTTGTGCACAATGTTTTGATTCTTTTGGCTAAATCCAGTAAGGTAACTTGGACCTCTAGGATATTAGACTAAGGGAACATTTCATGAACCAAAGGTTTGAGACGAGGAAGTTCAGGACAGTTATTGGTGGCATGCCCAACAACCTCACACAAAGCACACGAAGGTTTCGACTTTGGAGCTTTGGGAGCAAAAGGTGCTTGGGGAGCCTTGTTCTTAGGTTCTTTCTTCTTGGCTTTTCCCCCTGTCCGGATGCTTTCGCAATAGGAGTGGGTTCCTATTGAGGTTGCGATGGAATTGGAGGAATGACAGGGGTCATAGGGACCATTTGAACTGGGGTCAAATCATGATATGGTCTGAGCTGACTAGGTGGAGTGTTCATTGGGGGATCAATGTACCACACTGTGATCCCCAAAGTCATATTAGAGAGACACAATGAAGCCAAGATAGGGGCATAAAAGATTCCAGGAGGAGGGAACAAGAAAGGTATCTGTCTGGTAGGGTAATGTCACGACGAAACAACTTTGGGATGGTTGAGACCTGGCAAAAGAGTTCCTAGTGGGAACAAAGGGGAGTCAACCATGAAAGGGGGACGTCCTGGGGGTGTGGATCTAGATGGATCAGCTGAGATGGTAACAATAGGGTGTTTAGGACCTCATTGTTGATTAGATGTACCAAACTTATTTTGAGCAACCCGTGATGCTTGTAACATGCAAACACTCAAAGTGCTATATTTAGATATGGGAGGGGAGGACCAGATAAAGCACCCAACAATGAGGAGTCTTTGTAGACTAGGTGAAACATCAGTGAGAGGGGTGGCAGATTGCTTGTTGGACATTGATGAGATAATGGACTCAGGGTGTTATAGTTCCAGATCTCACTCTTGATAATTGTGATGTTGCACTTATGGTCTAGGGCAACCCCTCCTTCCAGACCTAGTCCAAATACTTAAAAAACAATGTTTTACTCCCTATACATGACATTGCTCTCAGCTAAACATGTGTGTACATGGGTCTATGTATACCCAACCTGCGTATATGTCTTAAAACACTTAAAAAAATTAAATCTCCTTAATTTCGGGCGGAGATCATGGGTTTTACCTATTGATTACCTATTAGTGCCCGTGGCCCAACTATTCCCAACTAAAAAACTACTTTGGGAGAAGTATAAAAAGGCTTCAATGGGAAGGCCTAAGGAGGAGAGAATAGAGAGAAAATTACTCTATTGAGATTATCCTTGATCAAGTCTGAAGATCCTTGTGCTTCCAGCACTCCCCCAATTACAGGAAACCCTTGTTTCCTTGAGCTTTGACGTTATTTCACTAGTTGAGATATCTTTGTATGAGTCATGGAAGGAGCCTTTTGAAGACTTGGGATTGGATGGATCCAGAGGACGATTCCACTTGGATCCAGCGAGAGGAAGATTCAGGTGATATCATTCCTTACTTAATTTTAGTTATCTGCAATAAAGAAACATTTTTCTTGTTCCCGAAATCAATCTTCTTCATGCATATGATGTTAATGTTATGGTTTACGTATGAATAACTGTTTCAATTATATAACTAACTACATTTCAATATGTTATGAATTTTATTTCCATATGATACTTGGTCTATATATTGCTATGCTTCTTTGAATTGGTTGTTTTGCAAGTCTAAGGATCGAACGGAAATCAAAGAGGTTTTGGACCCTGGCTCGATCTACCCAAACAAAGGAACCCCAGGTGCACCTCTCTTCATGTAGTTTTCTTATTTAAGTATCATGGTAGTGTGGAATGCTTGTTTTTTATTGCAGATAACCCCAGCTCTGCTAGGGTGTTGACCCAAAACCTGAGGAGACTTTGTCCCTCAACAAAATTGGTGACTCTGCTGGGGACAACAGTATTGTTGTTCCCAATTTGGGTTAATTTAAGCCAATCAGGGCTCAGCCTTTGATTTTCTTGCTATAACTGAGTTGTCTATTCCTATAAGAACTCAGACTTTAAGTCTAATCAGTCCCTTCAGACCTCTTTTTTGCTCTTTCTTGTGAACTATCATATATGCAGTTTTGTCAAGTTACAAAAGCGTATGTACGCAAGTTTCCCCATATGAACCCACGTATACGCAGGTTTCTTTGGGCTGAATCATGTATACAAGTAGCTATGCATTAACACAATCACATATACCCTAATTTTCCAACATTTTGTCAAATATTTTTGTTTCTAAAAATTTGTTTGCTGGTCTGAGTGCTTACCGAGCAGTCAAGTTTGGTTGTCAGTCTGTGTTTTTACAAGTTTTTGGTTTCGAATTCTATCTAGTTGCGGAAAGTTTTGGTCTTGTTTTTTTTTTTGTTGCAAGTGTCATCATTTGTGTTTGAGCACACAAGATTTCTCTCTGAGAATCTTGGCTGTTATAGTGTTCCAGGGCAGAAATATTGGTTTCAATATTTGTGACAAACTTTATATTTGTGATCTTCTTGCTTTGTGTCAAAACTGCATCTTGTGGCCATTTTCTTTTCTTGCTTTTTGAAAGTTGTTGAGTGAAGATTTTGAAAGTTGTCTTTCTTGATATTTTGATCATTGTCACCAAGCTCTTTTTGCTTATTTTTGGTTGTTAAGAGCATCTTGAAACACCTATTTTGTTGAGTTTTCGCTCATTTTGAGTTGATAACTTGCAAAGTGTTATTGTTGCCTATTCTTCGGTCTTAAAGTTTTCAATAGTATTTACAACACTTTTGAAAAGTTTTTTTGTTTTTGTTTTTTCTTTTGAAGAAAACTTCTTGAAAACTTGGTTTTTTCTTTCTTTTGCCTTGTTTTGATTTGGTTTCTTTTGCGAGTGAAAGTGCATTTTTGTTTGTCTTCAGATTTGCTTTTAGTGTTTGGACGAAAATTAGAATTAGCAACTTATATTCTATCTAAACATCTTAAGTGGATATTTAGAAGCGATAAACAAGTTACTTATAAGAAGAATTTCAGCGTAAATCACATAAATAAAGACCTTTGTCGACGCGTTTTGAACCAACTAGTGTGGTTCATCGTTAGGACAAGTTACTTTCATTCTTTCATTTAGAGTAGTCTTAAGTTTTTTGCATTAGCATATACTCATTGCATTAGTATAGTTTGTGCATATTTTAGGGAATTCATAGTTTTGTTAATTTTTGTGAGTGTGAAGCTTGTTAAAAGAAAAGAAAAGAAAAATTTATTGCTTTCTTCGAAGTTCCTTAGAACCTGGTAGAAATTTCTTTCATCGAAGAACAAAACGAGTGCATTTGCATATAGTTTGGTTTTTATTAATTTCTTTTGCATAAAAAAAACACCACAAGTTTCATTTCCACTTATCCCTTGACTTAAGAACAACCCATTTAAAAACAAGCACTAATTAAAATATTCTAGAACTTTTTTTATATTGTCAATTTAGACACACCAACAAGTTTTAGGATATTTTAGGGCCTTGGATTAGGTGTGTGGAGAGAAAACTCTCCAAGGCCACTTTAAATTGTCAAACATAGAAGTTTGAATAACGAGTGCAAATCTAATAGCATTAGGGAGACCAGGAAAGCTCCAGATCTGGGAGTTGAGCACGAGGGTTTTTGAAGATAAGGAAGAGAGATACTGCCTCTCTTACTTGTCGGATCTTACCTCAAGACTATTCCACCTGGCTTTTGACATGAGTTGGTAACCTTAGTTGCTTCTCCTAGGGATCTACACAAGTGGCTGTGGAGGGGAATCCCATGGCACTTGAGGTTGACATTGTATCACTCTCAGCAGTATTTCTGGAGGGCACCCTTGCGAAGCGTGGGGGCTTGCACCGGCATAGGCTGTTGTTAGGAGGTCAGTGTCACTGCCTCTATTACCTTCGTTGATAGGATTGGGCCATCATTATCCTAGACTATCTTCGGAAGGCCCCTTACTTCACTTTCATGTATTTTGGTGTCCGGTCCTCATCACCTGGAGCAGTAATACTTGAAAGTTGTTTGACTGTTTGACATCTTTTAGGGAATTTTTAGTGTGTGCTTTGTGCTCTTAGTTGGCCTAGATTTCATTTTTTTTTGAGTCTTTAGTTATATTTTAATAAAAAATTCAAAGTGGCTGACCAATCACCTAGACAATCTCGAAGGCTTCGTGGTCTCTCACCACCAAGTTTAGAGCCTTCTCCTAGAAGGTGCAGAGGTAATACTGCTAGTGCGTTTCATCCCGTGGCAGTCGATGCATTGGGGATTGAATGTCCCCTCGGGGGCATTAGTGTTTAGGATAGGCCTGGTACTTCCACAAAACTAGAGAGTAACACCCCTGTTACACAGTAATTTGTCACTGCCTTCACTCCCAGTCCTTATACTGTGTCATGTGTCCAAGTCAAACATGCTCAGACTAAACAAATGCTCTCTTATGCTACCAATTAACGCACTTTTCCTAAGTTATCTTCCTCATTGCGACTATGGACTTAATATACGCGTTGAACGGTGGTCGTAAACAGTCTAGCCGCACTTCCATCACAGAAGTACATATGTTTCCCGCGACGGTCTAATTTCATGCTCCGTCGCGAGGCTATTTGCTATCTTTAGTGACGGTCTGACTGGCTACATTACCTACTAGTGATTTCAGCACTAAGGCTCAGTTATACACTCGCGATGATCCAGATTTGGTGAATTTTTCCAACAGTCGGCCTTCTAGATGACTCCAAACCTGGTTGTTGGCATAGTTTGTCTCACCCTTCCTTCTCTGGTATGGCATTTCCATCAATTGTGATACCTTCCTTGGGGATAAGCTCTCTCTTCCACCTTTCATGGAGACTCCATCTCCTATTTAAACACTCACCTTTGCTATGATCAGCTAGTTGGCAAATTCTTGTATTGAGCAGTACTGTTAGTGCTTTTGAGTTTGATAGATAGCTGGTGTGGGTGTGAACAAGTGTGAAAGTGTTGATATCTTGTGGAAGGTTGTGAAGTGTCCTTAACTTTGTGTAAGAACTTATGAGTGAGAGAGAGACTTTATATGTTGGGAGATCCATCTTCAAAGAGTGAATGCTTGAAGAACATGTTGGATAGATTCCTCTGAGAAGGCTTGCGACATCAAGACTCCGGTTGTAAGCTTGCTCTTATTTCATTATTAATACAATCAATGATGTTTTCCTATGTCTTGTATGTAATTTACTTGATAGCTCATGACTTCTTGACTTTGTGAGTAAATAGATCATTTTTGTTTTCCGGTTACGTGCTTTGTTGTATTTCCTTTGCATTGTTTCAGGTTGATCACTCATTAAGGAGAAGGAAGCGAAAGTTAGAGCAGTGCAACGGAACTCCATTGACCACCAGTTGAGGTAGGCCTCCAACTATGACTGTTTAGGGAAATCTATTGTTGATCTGTCCTTGTTGTGACTAGACCCACTCTAGGGCTAGAGGGGTTGCCTCTATCCGCAGAGGGAACATTTTCCTGTATCACAAGTTGGCGACTCCACTGGGGAATCTGTCTTATGTTATTCTCTTCGCTCTTGTTTTGATTTTGATTTGGTCTCTCTTGGTTTTTGGAGATTAATTATCAGTGTTTTGGGTCACCTAGATCGATCTGGGAAGTCCCTCTAGTGTCTATTATATTAACTAGTTTTTGTTTGGGACTTTTTGGCTCATTTGCCATTGTTTTTTACATCATCACAGAACATAGTTTAATAGTTGTGCTGACGTCGCACTCACTCTTTTGTAAAGTCCTGTGCGTCACTGAATAATGTCACACAGTCATGACAACTCCTGAAATCGGTACGTCGCGAGAAAGACATGTACTTCCGCGACGATGTCGCTCTGCTACTATAGCTAACTGCTGATCAGTGCTAGTTGCTTGTGTTGTACTCACGACAATTCCCGTAGAATTGATTTTCTCAATTTTGTCTCCTGAATTCATCAGCTCTGTTGATCCCTTGCCTTTTTCGTTTTCTCATTTATTTGTTTTTCATTGTTTATGGTTAAGGCACTCTTTCTTCAACTTTGTTGAATGAATCTTGCATTTTTTTCCTATGTGACCTAATTTATTATTTCAAGATTCTTGAATCAATTGGCTTGGTTGCTGGTTTGATCAAGATTCGTTTACAGCATTCTTGTTGGTTTGATTGAGTCTTCCTCATTCTTTGTTTCTAGTTGATTTTTAGTGACAATTATTGAACCAATCCTTGGTATTGATTCGATTTCTTTTCACTACCGAACATAGATCATGATTGTTTGGATCAACCGGTTCTTTCACACTTGCTTGTTTGTTTCTTTTTAATTTAAAAAACATCATAATCAAAAAACTGCATTCATTTAGTGTACGAAAGTGAAAGTGAATTTGCATTTCAAGATTGCATATTGGAAAGCGAATGATCAAATCTCTCGTTAGTAGTATCCATGCACTATAGGAACTGATGTTTGTGTGCATTGTGTGATTGCATTTGCTCATCTTAGTTTTCTTGGTTTGGGAATGATCTCTCTACCCTCCTGTAGGTAGTTTTTCATTGAAGTAAAAGGATATTTCATTCATTCTAGTTGCATCCTAGGTTTTGTTGTATACATACGGTAAGGCCTAAAAACTGAAACATAATTCAAGATCAACTTTAAAATGAACTGAATAAATCTAACAACGCATTGGAACATAATGCTCATTACTTAGAGGTCTAGGCTAGAGACATGCTCCGGCATCATTAAACCTAGTCACTATTGTTCTCACTCAAGGTTGGGTGATTCCTCCTTCTATGACTCAATAGTGGTCTAGTACAGAATTGTGCTCCCATGTATTGTCGAGTATATGTTGGCAGACCCCACTAGGTTATCATCCTACATCCTTAGGAAGCTGTGTCTGTTGCCTTGCAAACCATAATGCACCGAACACAACATTCGGGAAGATTGACTGCTGTATGGAAAGTCCTTGGTTTTCATATGACTGCCAAGGTGTATATGCAATTTTACGGGTTTTTTGGTAAACCTTTTACCTAGTTCTCCAGAGCAGTCATTTTCGTTCATTTTCGGACTCCCTAAAAGAAAAGGTCCATCTGAGCATTTGTCACTTCAGGCTCATTAAATATTCGAAGGCGACTAGAGTCATCTTTTTGTCATTTTCTCGACTCTTTAAAAATGAAAAGGTCAAGTTTTGTTCCTGTGTCTTAAAATTAATTTGGCCACGTTCACATTTACCTTGTTAGATCTTGTTTGCGTTTAGTTTGAGTAGGGTTCTTTCTCGTTAGTTTTCCTAGGATTTTGAATTGAATCATCCTGGCAGAATCATCGATCCCGTCTCCCGTTCCAAGTGACCAAGGGTCTCCATCCTCTGTCGCTCCCGAGGTTCTGGTTGTTAGTGATACTCTCCCTGGTATCTCGAGTATCCAACCACTCAACTGCCACGCCCCAGAAGACGAGTCTTATGATATTCATTGGAACCCCATTTGGGAGCCTTCTGAAGAAGACTTTCTCGTTACTCCTCCTAGTGTTTTGGTCCCGATGTCTTCCTCTGACATGGATGAGACGACTCCCGTCTCGGGTGAAGAATCCTGTGTCAGAAAGTGAAATACATATGCCCATGGAAACTTCACCTTTCCATGCAACAGGAACTTCACCTTTCCGTGTTACTTCCCTTGGTGTCACATTGCCTTTAAGATATAATGCTTTGGCAGACAACATTGGGTCCAGGTCTCCCCTTTCGAGTTCCATATGGTCTCGTACTGTCCCTTCAACTTCAGAGCACTTTACACCCCAGGTTCACAATGTGCCCATCAGGGAAAATTTTAAGAACCTCCCATAAATTTAAAAGTATAATAAATGGGCGAATCTCCATCGTATATAGGAAAAATGGAAGGCGATTTTATCAATAATATAATATGTATATATAATTTTTTGGCAAATCTCTC
>APFE031582019.1:191817-202920 GCA_000404065.3 Pinus taeda
ATATGGTATTTGGGCCTTTGGCCCATAGGATTCACTTAAATAAAACCTATTCTTGAAAATGGGCGAATGGAAGGTTTTAACTCCTAATTTCAAGGGCTAAATTTACCTTTTTTACCCTCTCCCTTAAAATAAGGTGGGCTATTTGAGGTGATTTGTAAAAATGTACTATGATACAAAATATTTTCCCACTAAAAATTTAAAACCCCTTAATTTCGCCAAAGGGCGAACATTCGCCCCTAAAATTTTCTATGGTGCCCATCACATCTGTTTCGATCATGTCGACTGTTTGTGTGGCTTCTCCAACCCCTGTTGTTAGTGCTGCCACTACTTCCTCAGTAGTCACTACTATTGCTGGGCCTTCTGCTGGTCCTACCAATAGTGGCCCGACGGCAGGAATTGTTAATCCCACACTAAGTGCCCCACCTTCTTCTGGTTCCATTCCAGCAAGGGGGGCATATGATCAATATGTACAAGATCTTCGGAATTCATATCCTCAAAATCCGTTTGATTGTTATGATTCTCACGGAGCTCATTTCTATTACCCCGAACCTATGCCATCTCAACCCACGGTTGAGGTCACGGTTCCGTTGTCTATTGCTTGGGGTGCCACCACTTATCATGGTGGCCAAGCACCCCCCACAAATTTTCAAGGGCCACCTTATCAAGGTTAGCCGTCTTATAGACAACCTTATCTAGGGAAACCTGGAGGCCCACAAGGACAACCCTTCCAGGGACAACCTTCAGCCTTTGGTGGTTCTTCCTTTACCTATTTCGGGCAACCTTCTGGTAATCCAGGACAACCTTACAATCAACAAGGTCAACCCGGTGTCTAGCAAGGCTACTCTTCTGGGCAAGTTGGTCAGCCTTACATTCAGCAAGGCCATCCCATTGTCCAGCCTAGTCAGCCATCTGGACAAATTGGTCAGCCCCAAAGTCAAACAGGCCAACCAACTGTCTAGTCTGCTCAGCCATCTGGCCCATCAAGACAACCCACTACCCAACAAGCTCAACCTTCTGGGCAAGTGGGTCAACCTCAATATCAGCTAGGTCAACCTTCTAGCCAGATGGCCCAGCCTCTGTTTTCTCAAGGACATCCATCTAGGCCTGCTCAATCAGGCACTCAAATGATTGTTGCTTCTCAAGCGCCACACGATTTTCAGCCCCAGTCTGGGCTCCAGACCCAATCCGGTTCTCAAATTCAGGTTGGATCCCAATATCAACCTGCTTATCAAACCCAACCTGGCTACCAAGCTCAGTTTAGAGCCCAGCTGTCGTATGGTGTTCAGCAATCCCAAGGGCAAGCCCAATTTTCCCATATCAAAATTATCAACAACTACAGGTAAATCCTTACTGGAATTTCCAACAACCATATGTTGCTCTTGCAGGACAAGTTGGTAATCAGTGGAGTGCTGGGGGGAAAATATAGGGTCAACCATCCAGTTACAGCTATAACCCCTATGGGCAAAATTCCTACAGACAAAACCCTTATGGGCCAAATCCGTTTGGACAAAACCAATGGGGGCAACAAACAACTGGGTGGAACTCTGGTACCACCTCCTACCCACGGCCTTAGAGGTTCTTTAATCCTCAATTACCCTTTTTAGTGATGTTGGAATTACTGGACATGTCCAAACTGACAAATGATCCCATTCTTCATAATCTGTATTTGCCGCCGATTCCAACTAAAATTCTAGGTGATTGTCCCAAGTTTGATGGTAAAGCTGGAGAAGATCCCCAAGCTCATGTTATGACGTATCATCTATGGTGCTCGTCAAACTCATGGCTTGATGATTCAATCTGACTTCACCTTTTTCAACGGACTCTCATTGGCTCTGCTGCTAAATGGTATATTGAGTTAGCTCGGGAATATTTTCAGGACTTTAACTCGTTAGCTATGGCATTTTTAACTCATTTTCAGTTGTCAATTCGATATGAAATGGGCACACATATCCTAACATCCTTAAAACAGACTATGGCCACACATATCTCCGATCATATTCATGAATGGAGATGACGTCGTTGTTTGATTAAGTTTTGGATTCCCGATCAGCTTCTAATTGATTGGTTCAAAACTTCATTTGTCGGTCCAATAGCCCGGGACATTGCTATGGGGGCATGTGTAACTGAAGAGAAAGCTATTACATGTGCTCAGTACCTTGAATTGGTTTACTCCCAGTCCGGTACACTATATGATTATTTTCCTGATGCTCCAAGGCTCGAAACTTCCAAATCTCTGCCAACACCATCTATTGACAGTGTCATCAGTTCTGTTAATGCGCCCTCTAAGAAATCTTCTGCGAACCCTGGGAAGAAAAAGTTGAATGCTTCAAATGAAAACACTTCTCAGGCTATATCCAATGCTGGTAATACTTCCGAGGTGAATGCCGTCCAGTCCACCATGACAGACAAAACCTCGAAAGGGAAAAAGAAGGGAAAAGGAAAGAATAAAGCTGATCAGCCGAAGCAAGATTCCCCTAAATCTCCACCCAAGGAAGGTGCCAAACGCAAGCCTAAGTATCCTTGCCTTATCTGTGACGAGGATCACTATACCAAAGACTGCCCAAGGCAGTCTGAAGTTAGTCGTTTGCTGAAAGGTGCCCCTGCAACTCCTGCCATGCTCAAAGAGCCTTTTCCCTTGCAACAAACTCAAATGGTGGCTGATCCATCTCAATCCTCTTCTCCCTTTGGTTCTCAGGTATTTATGGCTAGAACAATTCTCGTCCACATTAGTACTTGGGCAAAAGAGTATCTGTCGCCTGCCGGGAAGGAGCCTAAGGTCCCCTCTAGTGCTCCTCTTTCCAGTTCTAGTCCCCTTCATATTGAGCGACCTAGCACTGAAACGGTCATCCGACCTCCTCCTAAAGGCATACTCCGGAAATCTTCATACAACCCCAATATTTGTGCTGGTCAACACTATAGCATCATTGAGGACTTAGCCCAGGCTCCATCAGCTATGTCTGCATTAGAAGTTATCCAGAGCTACCCCTCTTAGAGGAAGTCTTTGCTATCGGCCATCAGTAGCATTGACCCGGGTAACTCAGATTTGATTACTTTTGACCTGGACAGTCATATATCGAGGCTGCCTCACCAAATTGCTTTCCTTATTCAGGTCATCGTCAATTCTAAAATGATTCATCATACCGTCATTGATGAAGGTGCTTCTACTTGCATAATGTCTGTTTCTTGTTGGAAGGCTATTGGTTCTCCAACTCTGAGCCAGTCTCCTACGACCTTGGAAGCCTTTAATGGGAGAGAGTCTCATCCTTATGGTATACTCCAATGCTTGCCCATTACATTGGAAGGAAAGACGGTCAAAGTGGAGGTCAAAGTTTTCGATGCAAATTTAACTTACAACCTCCTTTTAGGACGAAGCTGGACATATGCCATGCGATCTGTGGCTTCATTTCTATTCCGTGTCATTTGTTTTCCTCATCAAGGGAAGATCATCACAGGATACTAGCTATCCTTCTTTGCCTCTTCCTCTGATGGCAACGCGCCTTTCGTGGAGCATACCTCTGTTCCTTGTGAGAGTGTGGGTGCTGGACTCTTTAAAGATCCTTCCCTGATGGGTGTTTTTTCACTCCCACCTCCCAACATCTCCCCCATTAATATGATTTTTATTCACTTTGATCCATGGGTTCTTCCTCCTACTAATCAGATAGAATCCTGGGGCAATGAGATGTCATTGAGTCCTGCCGAGCTCAACTATGTCAAAGTTGTTTCCGCATCGGCTCCATCCTCTGAATCTGCTCCTTCGAGCAGAGCTCTCGACTCGTACATGCAGCCCCCTTGGCTTGGAGATAGCACTTCTTCAGACCCTTTACAGGAACTTTTTCCTTTTGATGAAGCGATCATTGAGACCATGTCTTTCGAGGAACCCCCTTGGCCTGATCATCATCATCGTTCCTCGTTTCTCCCTACCCATCGGGAAATGCTTACTTTTCTCGAGCGATTTGTTTCTTGTTTCCCCTTTCAACCTCTTCAGACACCTATCCAGATTCATCAAGTGTCTTCTGAAGGGAATATGGGGAACATCACGCAAACTCAGCCAATCGACATCTTTGTTAAACCAGGGATTGTCGAGCACATCCATGTTGGAGTAACTTGTACTCCAGGGGAGATTCAGCTTTATACTGATCTTTTTTGCGAATTTCATGATGTGTTTGCTTGGACCTACAAGGAGATGCCTAGCATCAATCCTAACATCGTGGTGCACGAGATACCTACCTATCCAGGTGCTAAACTTGTTCGACAACATCTACACCCCGTGCACCCCCGAAAGACTATAGCTATTAAAGCGGAAGTTGAAAATCTTCTTAAGGCTGGTTTTATTTACCCCATCCTACGCACAGATTGGGTCTCTAATATTGTCCTTGTAACTAAAAAACAGGGCACTATCAGGGTATGTGTTGATTACCGTGATATTAATCGGGCCTGTCCTAAAGATAACTACCCCACACCCTTCATTGACCAGCTCATTGATGAGTGTGGTAGGAGTGAAATATACTCATTCATGGATAGCTTTTCTGGTTATAGCCAGATTAATATTTCCCCTGCCGATCAACACAAGACCGCCTTTATCTGTCCGTGGGGCACTTTTGCTTATAAGAAGCTCCCCTTAGGTTTAAAAAATGTCAGTGCCACCTTCCAATGTGCAATGTCTTATGCATTTCATGATATTCGACACATTGTGCAACCTTACCTGGATGACCTCCCGGCTCATTTAGTCAAACACCAAGACCATCTGACCTACATTCGCGAAATTTTTCTCCGTTGTAGACACTATCGTATCCAGCTTAATCCACATAAGTGTGTCTTCGGTGTTGAGTTCGGTAGACTTCTCGGGTTCATCGTCTCTCGAGAGGGTATCTGTTTGGATCCTCTTAAAGTCAAAGCCATTTTGAATCTTCATCCCCCTGCTTCTTTGCAGCAATTGCAAATTTTGCAGGGAAAAGCAAATTTTCTACGATGATTCATTCCAAATTATGCCGAAGTGGCTAAAGGCTATACATGGTTATTAATGCGACACCCCTTTTCTTTGGGATACCGCTGCACAAGAGTCATTCGAGTGCCTCAAGGTTCTCCTTATTTCTTCTCCTTTGTTACGTCCCCCTGATTATCACCGGGACTACACTCTTTATTTAGCCACTGCTGATACCACCATCGGCATGGTTCTAGTTCAAGACGATGATGATGGTACTGAGCATGTCATTTATTATCTCAGCCACAATTTACTTGATACGGAAACTTGCTATGCCTATGTCAAGAAGTTGGCATTGGCCGCCATTTGTGCCATCCAACGTTTCTGCTATTATATACTATTGCATACCACGACGGTGATTTTTGATTGCAACCCAATGAAGTACATTTTGTCACGTCAGTTACTAGGGGGCAAATACTCAAAGTGGACTGTCATCCTCTAGGAGTTCGACTTGGAGTTCACCACCGCCAATTCCAAGAAATCCCTTGTCTTCGCTGAGTTTCTTTGCTCTCTGCCATCTGTTACTGGGCCCTCTCAGTTAGAGGACCATATTCCGGATGAAACTTTGTTCTTGATTAGTACCCTCAATCCTTGGTACGGGGATATTATTGTCTATCTTCAGACATCCTCCTTTCATCCTAATTTGTCCAAGGATGCTCGGTGATGGATTTGCCATCAGTCTCAACCTTATCACATTATTGGGGACACCCTGTACCGACTCGGCGCTGACTCTGTCCTCCGCCGATGTTTAACACTCGAGGAAGCCAAACGAGTTCTAAATGATTGCCATTCTAGCACGTGTGGTGGTCACATGTCTGGGTATGCCACTACTCAAAAGATTCTCCGTACTGGTTATTTTTGGCCCTCCATCTTCAAGGATTACATTCTTGCCGTCCGCTCTTATCACGAGTGCCAAATCTACCAACAGAAAATTCGCGCACCTCCTGCTCCATTGCACCCTGTCATTACCATCGGCCCTTTTTCCAAATGGGGTGTTGATTATACAACCTGTAACATTTATTCGGCTGAGGGGCATGGATATATCATCATTGCCATTGATTATTTCACAAAATGGGCCAAGGCGATGCCTACACTATCCAAGGATGGTCACACAGCAGCGCAATTTTTGTTCAATCATGTTATTTCATGATTCGGAGTCCCTCAAGCTATTGTCACTAATCACGGAAAACACTTCCGTAATCATATGATGACTGAGTTAACAATCCAGCTGGGCTTGCAGCATGATAGCTCGACACCATACTATCCTCAAGCCAATGGCCAAGTGGAAGCTGTCAGAAAAGTTCTAGTTACAATGCTTCAACGCACCGTTGGCATGCACAACTCCAACTGGCATTTGATGTTGCTCTCCGCCTTATGGGCCTACCAAAATTCAGTGAAGGATGCCACTAGGTTCACCCCGTTCCAATTGGTTTACAGTCTGGAGGCTACCCTTCTGATTAAGTGTGAGATCCCTTCTCCGAAATTAGTTGTCGAATTACTCCCCAACACTACTATGGTAGAAGAACGTCTTCTCTACCTAGAGCGACTAGACGAGACTTGTCGACTAGCCTCTCTAGCTATTGAAGCATAGAAGAAGAGAGTGAAAACTCACTTCGATCATACTGTCCATCCTCGTTCTTTTGTTGAAGGAGATTTAGTCCTGCTTTATGATCAAGTGAATGATAAGCTGGGGGCAAGCAAATTCGAGCCTATGTGGCATGGGCCTTATATTGTAAAGTGATTTTTGTAAAAAGGGGCCTATGAGCTAATTGATTATGAAGGGAACCCTCTAGATAAGCCCCGAAATGGGCTTTATCTGAAAAAATATTACGCATGAACCCCATGCATTCTGCTTTGTACATACGTGTGTTCTCAGCAAGTGTGTTGTATGTGTGTGCTTTCATGTCTGGCTTGGTGTGTAGGCATAATTGCTGCTTATTGTGTCTTTTTGCTTCGTGTGCAGATGTCTGGTACACCTTATGTTGGTTTCGCTGATGGTGCCTGCTGTAGTACATGCAACCTGTCTTCTACGGCATGGGTGATCTATGATCCTCACGGTGAGTTAGTAGACCTTCAAGGTGTTTGTCTAGGTTGTACCACAAATAATTTCAAATATAGTGTTGTTATTGAATTACTGACCGAGGCTATCAACCTCGGCATTCGTGCATTGGTTTTGAATCTGGACTCTCAGCTTGTTGTCCACTAGCTTAATGGACGTTATTCCGTCAGAGATCATCGAATTTTGAGGTTGTATTTATGTGTTAAATTGTTAGAAAGGAATTTTGATTTTATTACATATCAACACATTCCAAGAAGATTAAACATGTTAACTGATGCATTAGCAAACCATGTATTAGACAGACATTTGCATAACATGTAATGAAAATAGCATATAGAAGCATTCAAGAAACAATAATGAACCATAGAAATATGTATATATGTATATATCTCATGTGGCGCACTAAGGCTCTCAAAAAATAAATGTATATGTCCAAATAGAGTCTGTGTTCTCCATACAGCTGAGACACATATCTCTCAAAAAATCAGCAGGAAGTAAAACCTAGGTGTCTACTGCAGTGGGTTATGCTCCCTATAGCACACCACTGCTCGTGCAACCCGTCTCAACAGTCGGTGCACCCTAGGTATCACCCCTACTGTATGAATCTGGAACTCTATGGGGACCTCCTCGATCCCCATGTAATCAGGGATCCCTGCCGTCATACCCTCGAGATTGTGGGCCACTGTTTCTATCGAATCCCCAACTGGAGGAGCCAAGGTTACCTCTCTAATTCCCTGTGGATCTTACCGCGCCTCTGGAGCCAATCCTATAGGCCTCACTGGTCCTACATCTTCAAATACCATAGAGTACCTCATTAGGACGTATGCATGAAAAAATCCAAAAAACATCATGAAAGATAAAATACAAAAAATAGCATTATCAAGTGCTTAACCGCCATCATCCCACTGTTCGCCAGGGGGCAGCTGCATGTTGGGATCTCCACGAAAGTCCATACCAACATATAGATAGCCCTCAATGAATATCGTCTGGGGCTCCAGCCACTCATAGAATAGTGTCCCCCATGACACTAGGGTCCACCACCTCCTCATGGCATAACGTGTGCCCACCGTGTGATCCTGGTCTCTCATGGTCTGGGCGCATCCAAGTCCATATCTTGTAACTGCAGTGCTGGCACCTGCTCCAGCATGAGCGGGATCAAGATGAACCCATAGCCAAATTGTTTCGCCTCTCCTCGACGATAGTTGGTAATTTGTCTCTTCATGTTGGCCATCACTATTTCCGTCCAGTTGAAAATGGTCGGATTTAGGCATTCAAGAACCAAACAAAGTTGGGTCTTTTTTGCCTCGCATTGGGCTTGGGATCCCAATACCCTCGTCATAATAAAGAGAACTGCATGAGGATCCAAGTCTTCCACCGTCGGAATTTCCACCTTCCTGCTCTTTGATTTGCGTGCCCAGGGGCACACTCGTGCCATCAGCATCTCTAGTGATTCGCCCCCGGGGCGTTGGCCCTCTAGGATCAGCCTCTCACCACGACGGGACAATCTGATCAAGAAATATATGTCTATAGCATCAAACTCAATGTCTCAGCCTCAGATTATGAATTTTCCGTTTGTTGGGTTCCATGCATAGATTATCAGCTCTAGCAAATCGGGTTAGGCCTAAAGGTGCGGAGTAAGGAAGAATTTTAGCAACCCGCACACACGTAAAGCATTTTGGCACCCAACATCAGCAAAATCCTCCTCATCCTTAACATCGTGAGTTCGTTCCTGCCAAACAAATGCCATGATGACCTGCATGACGAGAAAAAATGAGTTAAAACTTCGTTTATGAATTTCAATTCGTAATTTGCACAAAAAATTAATTTTGCGTCGTCATCATGACTAATTTTAAAACAATCGCGATCGTACGAAGTTCACAGTTCATTTTTATCACGGTCATCGTGAGAATACATCATATTCTCGTGACGATCGGAAGGCATTATGTGTAAATCACGCTCAGTCATCGCGGACCCGAACGACATACTCGTGATGACCGAGCAGCGGACTCCGACTCAAAAATCCATCTAAATTTACTTGCCTAACGCTAAATTGTATGAAAAGACTACTGAAATGAAGTGCAGGGAGAAGTCCACTTACTTGGCGGAGGTTTTAGGACGAATGATCGACGGATGAAGCTGGAATCAGCTTGAGAACTTTGCTCAAGTTGGTGCTCCAAATGCTCCATTGGTAAAAGGAATAGTGCAAATGGTAAAGACAAATGAATTAGCCCTCCTTTTTGTAGAAATATTAAAAATTTCACTTTAGAATGTGGGTTTTTACCATTTTTATTGCATGGTTAATTGGAGTTTTGGTTTTTTAACTATGTTTCCGCATATATTAATCATTTATGTTAAATGGATTTTATGTCAAGGTCAAGGTCACTAATCACGAAAAGTACTCTTTGATCGTAATGGTCAAGCGGTTCTTTCGAGTATCGTTTTATACTTTTTTGGGCTCGAGAGACACAATTTTATGAAAAAGGAACCCCCTGGAGTTTTCTTTTCCGTGTCTTTTTCAAACTCTCTAAACATGAAAAAGACTCTGAGTTTTGCCTATGTCGAACTTGTTAAACCCTCACGACATCGGACTTGTCACCATGACGAGACTTGAGCTTCTCCTCCCTAGGACTTGTTAAACTATTACTAGGTTGGATTCGACCAAAGGTCGAACCTATATTACAAGCACATGTTATCCCCTTCAAGCTTGTTTTCAAAAATAATTGGGGTACTCGCCAGTAATGGTGGGGGGAAATTTTGGAGATCATCATTGATTGTCTATGGTAGCTAGTCACTCTTGAACATTGACACTTCTGCTTCTTGTCAGGTTGGGATATCCATACATTGTCATTTGGCCTTCCATGGGTTTGGGTTGTCATTTAGCCTCATTCCATTTGGTCCATGATGTCTCCATCTAGCCTCTGATCCCTTGGTACTTGAATTCTGCCACCTGTTAGCGCTTGGAATTCACCTAGGCTGAGATAGACAAACTCTCAAGGCTACATCAAACCATTTCACCTCGTAGCTAGCCCTACGAGGTATGAGAAGGCTCTCTCGGGTCAGATTCGGTAGATCTTTCAAAATGATAAGCTGACCAATTAGGATCAAAGATATTGGGCTAGTAAATTGATAAGGGGGGTTGATTTAAAGATTTTTGGTTTTTTGGTGGCAATTGGAGAGAGTGCAATTCAGGGTGCGGGGATTGAGCACAGTTTTTGCAGGGGGATTTTTGGGGCAAGGTAGGAGTGAGCGCTGATGCCTTAATCTGAGATGGATGATCAGGGATGATAGAGAAGGAGCTAAAGAGGGAAAACAACCATTTGAATCCTCTCTAGATAGCAGAAAACATAAATTTTGAACAAACTAAAAAGCTGAGCATGTCAAAGCATGTATTCAAACTTTACCACTTCATCTGTCCAAATAGAAGCAAAAGAGATATGTAGAATACATAAACAAACTTACAATAACATGTAGAGAACACACCATCAACACTACAATCCACAAGAATCCACAAGGATGTCTGCAAAACCCTGGCCTTCTTCCTCTTTAAATTGCAAAGATAGATGCACAATATACAATGAAACTTTATCCCACAAGAGTCCAACCTTCCAACCTCTCAAAATGACTAAGAAAACACATAATATAGGCAAGCTAACCTCTTCCCTTGCCTCTAGGGGTCGAGCTCATCCTTCTAGGAGCAGTTTGAAATAATTCCAAACTAAGCACTAGATAATAGGCAGCTCAACAACTTGCCTCTATTACTTAGCTAACTGATTCATGCATTAATTATTCACTTTTTACATCAAGGAAGCTTCTAGGAGAGTAAAGAGAGGTAAAATCTATCAAAGTGCCATGAAAATATTACATTTATCCATCATCTACAAGTAAAAATGATCAACCATAGTCAAAACAGTGTTTTTTGACCAAAAAGGTCGATTTTGGCAAAGCTAGCTCTCACTACCGCGCCCCCTAGCTCTCATTGTCGCGCCCCTTTGCAGCAACTTTTGAGTGGGTTCCACTGGTCCAAATCAGGTGCAATATGGCTCATTGGAAATCTTGGTCTGTC
>APFE031582019.1:206867-277606 GCA_000404065.3 Pinus taeda
TGAAGACTCACTGAAATGACAAAATTTGACCTTGACACTTCAAAATCACTTTGTAAGAGCATATTTGATCACCGGAGGAAGGCTGAAAAGACTGACACTAACACCACCCTCCGGAGTCGTGTCACTGACATGTTCAAGAGTATAATCCTTCTGTAGTTTACATCCTCACCTCCTCCTCTGATACTCTGTTTCGCCATCTACCACATGTTCCTTATCTCGTGTCGTTGATGGGGAAAACATTATGGTCCTCTTGCGATGGATCCTCTCCTGTCGATATTAGCTCATTATCGAGGAGATTGATCTATAGATCCCCTTCGATACATTGGAGCTTGCATGCCTCAATGGCAAGTTCTTCGCACCTGACGGTCGACTTTCATCATTGGTCATCGATTGGGTGATTCCACAAGTGTTTGACTTCAGCTAATTCTTCAAACTTTGTGGATTGTACTAGACAGTACATTGAGAACCACTTGCATCATTGGTGGTTTCTCTCGCGCTTGTTAACGGTTTTACTCATTGGCCGGTAATCAAGCGATTTTCTGTCATGATCGACTTCAACACCTCTATTCGCATGCTAGAATTTGTACTATGACCGGTTGGGTTCAAGACCCCGAACTCAGATTACACATGTTTGGGCTGCATGGATTGGTTCATGATTGCATGACTCATTGATGGATGGCTGGGACCATACCTGAGTCTTCATGGATGGCTCCGACCATACCTTTATCATTATCATGGTATTATTAGCTGGATGGATGCGTCCATACCACAAAACTAGTTTGTATGTCTTTTGGATGGCTGTGTCCATGCCTATACTACATGTATTTCACTTTCAGAGATATTAGTTGTACTTGCGCCTATAGGTTCTTCCAAGTGGTGTTCCAGCTCATTCAGTTTCGTAAAGCATTTCACCCCTCCCACTCTCTCGGGCTTCATACTTTAGGGGGCATCTGTTACACAGTAATTTGTCACTGCCTTCACTCCCAGTCCTTCTACTATGTCATGTGTCCAAGTCAAACATGCTCAGACTGAACAAATGCTCTCTTATGATGCCAATTGACCCACTTTTCCTAAGTCATCTGTCTCATCACGACTATGGACTTAATATACGTGCTGAATGGTGGTCGTAAATAGTCCAGTCGTGCTTCCAACGCATAAGTACATCTGTTTCCCGTGACGATCCGATTTCATGCTCCGTCGCGAGGCTATTTGCTATCTTTAGTGATGTTCTAACTGGCTACATTACCTACTAGCGATGTCAGCGCTATGGCTCAGTTATACACTCGCGATGATCCAGATTAGGTGAATTTGTTCCAATAGTCAACCTTCTAGATGACCCCAGACCTGGTTGTTGGCATAGTTTGTGTTGCCCTTCCTTCTCTAGTATGGCAGTTCCATCAATTGTGCTACCTTCCTTGGGGATAATCTCTCTCTTCCACCTTTCATGGAGACTCCTTCTCCTATTTAAACACTCACCTTTGCTATGATCAGCTAGTTGGCAAATTCTTAGATTGAGCAGTGCTGTTAGTACTTTTGAGTTTGATAGATAGCTGGTGTGGGTGTGAACAAATGTGAGAGTGTTGATAGCTTGTGGAAGGTTGTGAAGTGCCCTTAACTTTGTGTAAGAATTTATGAGTGAGAGAGAGACTTTATATGTTGGGAGATCCAACTTCAAAGAGTGAATGCTTGAAGAACATGCCAGCTGGATTCCTCTGAGAAGGCTTGCGATGTCAAGACTCCGGTTGTAAGCTTGCTCTTATTTCATTATTAATACAATCAATGATGTTTTCCTATGTCTTGTATGTAATTTACTTGATAGATCATGAATTCTTGACTTTTTGAGTAAATAGATCATTGTTTTTATCCGGTTACGTGCTTTGTTGTATTTCCTTTGCATTGTTTCAGGTTGATCACTCATTAAGGAGAAGGAAGCGAAAGCTGGAGCAGTGCAATGGAATTCCATCGACCATCGGTTGAGGTAGGCCTCCAACTATGACTGTTTAAGGAAATCTATTGTTGATCTGTCCTTGTTGTGACTAGACCCACTTTAGGGCTAGAGGGGTTGCCTCCATCCGCAAAGGGAACACTTTCCTGCATCACAACCCCAGTTCTTTCTCGAGTTCTCTTTCAATCGGAAGATAACATTGAGGTAGAAGAACTCCTAGAGCAGTTATCAGCTCTGAATTCTCCTATACCTTCTAATCATCTAGACGTATTACAATACGTTGGGACTCCGACACATAGACCGTCAAGTCCAGGTCATATTACGCACTTATCTTCGATGACCACCACTGGAAGCATGGCTTCTACCATAAGTGCTACAACCATGCAGACTCCAACGTTAGTACAAGGGGGAGGAACTATTTCCATCCCCTCTGCATATTTATTTGGGTCTTTTGCTAGCACATCCTTAGTTGGGTCTACCTCCATTCCTTCTACGAGTGGAAATTTCCAAACCAATGCATCTAGTTCTAGATTTTTCCCGTTTGACACCCATTCGCAGGGTATTCCATCAGTTCCATTTAGTGCCTCCACATCCATCATGGGTGGATCAGCTTCATTTCAGGGTTTTCCTTTTGGAAGTGGTCACATACCACATTCCAACCCGACAATAGGATCTATGCCTTTCTCCTCTACAGGTCAATGCAGTAAACCCCTTCAAGGTTGGACTAATCCTGCGGTTAGTGGCATAAGAACTTGGAATCCGTTTTCTGGCCAACAAGGGAATAGGCCATACTCCACAGTTAGTTTGTTTCAAAGTATTCCTCCCTTAGCTTCTACTTGGAATCCTTATTAGGGGTTATCGACTCCTTATAATGCTTTAGGAGGGAGCTTCGCTGGTTATGGAGGTTTTTTGGCTGGAGTTGGTCAAACTCCAAGTTTTGCGGGATCACAAGGTTTGCCTTTTGGTTCAGCTGGTTCTGCTGGTTACTTTGGGCAGCCTGGTGCCTTCCAAAATCCAGGCCAATCTTTTCAGAACTTTGGGAACTCTGCCCAATCTGGGTGGAATCCCTAAGGTCCTCCTAGGTTTCCTTTTCTGGCAATGTTGAATTTGCCAGATCTCATGAAATTAGCAAATGATCCAATCAAATACAATCCAGCCTGACCTCCAATCCCAACCAAACTCCCTTCGGACATTCCAAAGTTTAAGGGGAAGGGTGGTGAAGACCCGGGCGACCATGTAACCACATTCCATTTGTGGTGCTCATCAAACTCCCTCATCGATGACTCGGAGAGGTTGAGACTTTTTCAACGCACCTTAACTGGCAATGCGGCCAAGTGGTATATAGAGTTTCCAGAGGCAGCTTTACATTGTTTACCGATTTGGCTAACATTTTCCTAAATCATTTCCAGTTGCCCATCCGTTATGATACCGGAACTAAACTTCTGGCCAATTTCTGTCAGGATACGACAACTCACATTTCTGATCATATTCAGGAATGGAGACAAAGAAAGAGGCTCATTAAAGCCGAAATTCCTCCTAAATATCGTCTCGAATGGTTTTTGAAATCCTTACAACTTGAGATCTCTAAGGATGTCTCTCTGTTTGGAGTTTATTCTTAAGAGCAAGCTATTTTTAGGGCCCAATAGTTAGAATTGATTTACTCTCAGTCTGGGATTCCACAGAAAATCTTGCTTGATGCTCCTGGGACTAAGGTTGATATAGCTAATACGAATCCAAGTCCCCATGCGGATGGTATCGTTGGATCCATAGACACCAATGCGGTGAACCTGTTGAGCCAATTGCAATAGTTATCTTTACAAACTGCTCCTACCAATCAAGTCACATCATCTAACCCTTCGCCTTCTCAACCCTCTTTCGTTAACGCCGCCCAATCTTCTAACCCCAAGGTAAATCAAAATTCCAATGGGAAGAAAAAGGGACAAGGTAAGAAAAAGAGTCAAGATGGGAAGGCTGACGCAAATAAACCGAGCAATAATGTTGGTTGGGGTGGAAATGAGTCTAGAAAGAAAGTCAAGTTTCCATGTAAGCTTGCAGTGGAGACCATTTAATTCATCTCTACCCAAAAATTCAAGATGCTCAGTGCTTAGGGCAGCAAGGGACTTCTAGCTCTCAAGCTGTGTTAACCAACCCTTTTCTCCAAGGGCAGCAGATGCTTGCTGGCGCAAATTCAAATCCTGGTACCTCTACAGGGGGAAACCAGGAAGGGGATAAATCATCAAATGTTTTCATGATGGGTTCTAACATCCATGTGGCCACTCATTCATGTGATTACGGTGAAACTGAAACATCCAAGGACAAATCTGCTCCCAAAACTATCGACCTTCATTTTGAGCGACCCTCTGTCGAGACTATACCTTGAATACCAAAAGGTTTCGCTAAACGTGCGACTATCAATCCTAATGCTAGGGCTGCCTAGAATTACACCATTATTGAGGATCTGGCTCAGAGTCCATGCGCTATGTTCACTTTAGAGGTTCTCCAGTCATGTCCAGCTCAACAAAGTGCTTTGCTTTCATCAATAGGGGCAATTGATCCAAGTAATTCTTTAGTGCTCACTTTCGACATTCTTAATGTCAAAAAGTGACTCCCTCATCATATGTCTTTTCAAATAAAGTCTACCTACCGAAAAATTAAAATTTTTCGAACCGTTATCGATGAAGGAGCTTCCACGTGCGTCATGTCGATGTCATGTTAGAAGGCCATTGAATCGCCTTCAGTTGTTCCTTCACCTACCCTCCTGACAACATTTGGCGGGCATTCTCATAAGCCACATGGGATTATCCTAGCCTTTCCCATATGTGTTGGGGGAAAGGTCGTTAATATTGAAGTAGAATTCATTGATGCTAACCTAGATTACAATCTCCTCTTAGGAAGGAACTGGGTATACGAAATGGATGTCATTGTTTCGACTCTGTTTTATGTCATTTGCTTTCCTCATGAAGGGAAAATTGTTAAGGTTGATCAATTGGATTATTCTTTAGCTGATTATCGAGCAACTTCAGATTCTACTATTCCCTTAGTGGATAAACCTCGTCTGCCTACTGAGAATCTGGGAGTTGGGATGTATTCTTCATTAATAGGTACACTTGATTTTCCCTCTCCTATTGCTAGAATCAATGTCGTTTCAGCATTCAAGGAATCTTCATGGGAAGAGTTCTTCCGAACTCATTATTTTTCAGACCCCTATACCTTGCCTTCACCTACGACCACATTAGATGAAGGACAAGTTGGTGGAATGGCATTTCCTATGCCTATAGCAAAACTTAGATATCAGTCTATCGTAAACTCTGCAGACAACCATTCTACTCCTTTCTCTGAGGAGGAGTTAGATGGTGATGTGACCCTAGCTTGGACCCTTGATTCTACCTCCATTATGGACTACTTATATACGGTTTTACCATCTGAGGAAGCAATCCTAGAAGTAATGATGGGTGTAGATCAACCTTGGGAAGACTTACACCATCGTTCATATTTTCTTCCTCCATTGCAGGAAGTACAATCTAGGTTCTCCGAGCTGTTTACTAGTGATGTTTGTACGGTATAAAATCCTTTGGCTCTAGCACACTTTCGTGCCCAAGGTAATATGTCATTCATTTCAAAAACAATATCAATAAACATCTCTAGGAACCCTAACGTGATCGAGAATCTCTTCAACGGAGCCGAATGTTCCCCTGAAGAAATTCAAATTTACACTGACCTTTTTAAGGAGTTTCAAGATGTATTATCTTGGTCTTATTGAAGCAATGCCTGGCATTGATCCATCCATAGTTCAACATGAGATCAAGACGTATGAAAATGCTAAGCCGATTTGTTAAAAGCTTTTGCCGGTTAATCCTAGGAAAGCAACAGTTGTTAAGGCTGAAGTAGAGAAGTTGCTCAAGGCAGGTTTTATATACCCTGTTCCTCTTACGGATTGGGTTTCTAATCTAGTCCCTGTGGATAAAAAGCAAGGAACAATCTGAGTATGCATTGACTTTAGAGACCTAAACAAAGCTTGTCCCAAAGATAATTACCCCACGCCATTTATTGATCAGATTATTGATGAATGTGTGGTAATGATATTTTCTCCTTCATGGACGGTTTTTCCGGTTATAATCAGATCTCTATCCATCCTAAAGATCAACATAAGATAGCTTTTATATGTCCCTGAGGTACCTTTGGATACAGAAAGTTGCCTTTTGGTCTTAAAAATGCTGGAGCTACCTTCCAGTGGGCCATGTCATATGCTTTCCATGACATCAAACATATCATCAAAGCATATTTGGATGATTTAGCCGCTCATTCTCAAAAGAGAATTGATCATCCTAGTCACCTTCATTTAGTTTTTGAGCAATGTCGATTTTACAAGATTCGATTGAATCCCAATAAGTGTGTTTTCGTGGTTACATCTTGTCGGTTATTAGGGTTCATTGTGTAAACTGAAGGGATTCGAGTAGATCCCCTCAAGGTAGAGGCAATAATTCAGTTGCCTCCCCCATCCTCAATTCAACAACTTCAAAGTCTTCAAGGGAAGGCTAATTTCTTAAGAAGGTTTATAGTGAATTATGCCAAGATCACTAAAGGGTTTATGCATTTGCTACGGAAAGGAGTTCCATTCATATGGGATGACTTTGTGCCACAGTTGTTTGATGACTTGAAAAAGGCATTAGTCTCTGCCCCGCTTTTGAGTCCACTTGATTATGGTAGGGATTTCCTTTTATATCTCGCCGCTGCAAAATCAACCATAGGTATGGTTCTCGTTCAGGAAGACGATGTTCTCATGGAGCATGTGATTTATTACTTGAGTTGAGGCTTGGTAGGTCCTAAACTTCACTATTCTCCTATTGAGAAGTTGGCTTTGGTAGTTGTCCATGTTGTCCAGTGGCTCCACCATTATATCTTGCTACGCAAAACTTTTGTCTTAGCGGTACTCAATCCGTTCCAATTTGTCCTCAGTAATCGAGTGATTGGGGGCAAATACAATAAATGGATTGTCATTTTACAAGAATTTGATCTCGAGTTATTGTCCACCAAGTCTAAGAAATCTATGGTTTTTGCAGAGTTAATTTCCAAACTGCCTTGTGGAGAGGATACTGTTTATGAGAAAAGTTTTCCCAACAAACATCTATTCCTTATCTCTTCACTCAACCCCTGGTATGGAGATATCATTGTCTATCTCCAGAATTTGAAGTTTACCTCTACTTTCTCTAAGGATGAACGCCAAAAATAATGTCACCTGGCTAAGAACTATGTCATCATTAGTGACATGCTATATCACCGAGGGGTTGATTCGATCCTTAGGAATTGTTTAACCTTATAGGAAGCAAAGTATTTGATTAATGATTTCCACAGTGGATCTTGTGGTGGTCATCTTTCAGGGCTTGCTACAGCCCAGCATATCTTGCGTGCCGGCTAATTTCTGCCTTCGCTCTTCAAAGATTGTGTTGAAGTGGTGAAACACTGTCACCCTTGTAAGGTTTATACTTAGAAGATGTGCACGCATCTAGCTCCTATTTTCCCTGTTGTCACTGTCGGTCTTTTTACTAAGTGGGGTATTGATTTTACAACTTGTAATCCACCTTCAGTAGCGAATCACAAGTACATTATCATGGCCGTAGATTACTTCACGAAGTGGGTTGAGGCCATGCCCACTTATAAAAACGATAGTGAAATAGTGGCATTGTTCCTTTTCAATTAGATTATCTCAGGGTTTGGTATCTCGAGAGAGATTATCACCAACCATGGCAGTCATTTCCAGAACCAACAAATGTTTGAATTGGCTCTTAAATTGAGTTTCTGGTAGGAGCATTCGTCTCCATATTATCCTCAGGCCAATGGACAGGTCGAGGCTGTGAACAAAACCCTTAAGACTATCCTACAAAGGACGATCGACAAAAATTGGTCCAATTAGCATCTTATATTGTATCTGGCTCTTTCGGCATACCGAAACTCGGTAAAGATTGCCACAAGTTTTACACCTTTTCAGTTAGTTTACGGGCTGGAATCTATCTTTCCAGTTGAATGTGAAATTCCATCTCTTAAGCTAGTTTTTAAGCTCCTTCCAGAGACCTCTAGTCTCAAAGAGCGCCTCCTTCATTTGGAACATCTCGAGGAGCAGCATCGAGATACCGCCACAATCAATGAGGCTCATAAGAAAAGGGTTAAAACTCAGTACAATAAAGTTGTCCATCCTTGAGTCTTTTCTGAAGGCGACCTTGTCTTGGTCTATGAACAAGAGAAGGATGCCTTGGGGGCAGGCAAGTTCAAGCCTATGTGGCATGGTCCCTTTATAATTAAATGAGTTTTAGAAAAAGGGGCGTATGAGTTAGTCAATTTTGAAGGAAATAAGTTGGCAGAGCCCCGAAACGGGCTCTACCTTAAGAATTACTTTTCTTAAGTAGCAGCTAGGCAATGGCTTCTTTGTACATTTTGTATTTTTGTACATACCTCATCAGGAGTTCTTTGATATTAACACTTTTTGCTCTACTGTGGCAGGTGTTGATGGATGAATTGGTCTATTTTGGATTTGTTGATGGTGCTAGTCGGCACACTCAGAACCTCACTTCCACAGCTTGGGTGATCTACTATACAACTAGTCAGTTGATGGTGTCAAGGGGAGTATGCATTGGGCCCGCATCAAATAATATGGCCGAGTCTATTGCCATCATTAATTTACTATCCAAAGCTATTTCTTATGGAATCAATTCATTGCTAGTCTATCTTGATTCACAACTGATAGTGTCACAATTGAATAACATTTATCAGGTTAGGGATCCATGTTTATATTGCTAGTATTTAAGAGTGAGGTTGTTACAAAGATCATTTACTTATATTAATTATTTGCACATTCCAACATCTCATAATTGGTTAGTAGATTTTATCGCTAATGAAGCTTTAGACTGGCACATCATTCATTCATCACAATAAAATCAAGCATAAAAAAGTTGAATATATATATATATATTTATAATATATATATATATATATATATATATATATATATATATATATATATATATATCATAAAACATCCCGAGTATACATAAGTGTGTCCAAAGTAATATACAAAAATTGGGACTCAAATGCCCATAATCATGTCCAGTACATTTAATGCCCTGGCTCAGGATGAGCGGCTAATTATGCGACTACTTCTTTGGTCAAATGCCTAAGAGTCCGAACCCAATCTCATGGCATGCCAACCACATGATGTTGCATGTCTATAGAGAGATCCTCTATAGCCTCTATCGGTACTCGGTGAGTTAATCTCACCAAGTGCTGCTGAACTGTGTGTAGGAGTCACTCTGCATCGGCAGCTGCCTCTTCAGCACCTTAGCCGCGATGTCCATGCCATGGGAATCCATCTGGTCATACTGGTCCAATATTTGGAACATGATCATCATATTAGTCATTTGAATCCTATCAAAAATATTTTTCAAGTTCAATTTTATATTTAAAAAATCATAAAAATCAGAAAATCAAAAACATTTGTTACCTATATTGCCCCATGCCGCGGCTGGTGGTAATGTTAGATCTAGATCTCCCTGGAAGTCCAAGATGGTGTAAGGGTAATCATCCATTGCGATGATATACTACTCCCACCAAGAGAAAAAATCATCATCAAAAGTTGTCTGCAATATGTCCCCGCCTCCCAATCGTTTCATCATATCAGCCCACCTGCCAATCCGTGGATCTCGCGGGCTACTGATCGGAACTAGTACTCTAGGGTGTAGCGCTGGGACCCTCTCAAAAAAGAAGGAGCACAGAATGGTCCCATACCCAAAGTTTTTGGTCTGGCCCTTTTTGGTAGATGATAGCTGGCTGTTCAAGTTGGTGAGAAGAGGAGTACACCAATCAAATATTGTGGTGAGACAGTCTACTGCCAAGCTCATGGCAAGTTGTGAAGCCTGATGTAAGGAAGTTGATCCATTCACTCTAGCTATAGTGAACAGGATGATCCTCAATGATAAACTCTCCACGTGCTTGATTGAAATTTGGCTTCCAATATTTTCTAGATGATCCGGGCAATATATATGCACATAGTCCTGGATAGAGAGGCTACCTCGTGATCGGCCCGTGGAATGTACTACCTCTCCCCTCCAGGAAAGGCCTGTGATGAAATAGATAACTTCAATCTCTATCTTCAATGGAATTTGATCAATCATGAATGAGTCATCCTTGATGCTCCAGTAGTGAATGCGCATTTCGAGCAAGCGAGTGTTTTCCTTCATATTTGGCATTTTGAAGAACTTTAACATACCGCATCCTCTTAAGGCATCTAAGGCCTATGGATCATTCATAACCTCATCATCCACTGCGGCATGCTCTCTTTCCCTCCAAGTGACTGGCATCCTGAGGAAAAAACAAGTTTGGACCATTATTTTTTTGTTTTGAAGTTTTAACGGCATATACCCGGTTCTGTTTCATACACAGTCAGGTCTAGGGCTTGCGTATACGCAGGTTGCATATAGCCAACCTGCGTATACGCCGCAACAAATTTTTTGACATAAATTCAATGGTGAAACTTGAATTAAAATTTTTAAAACCAATCACAAATGAATGCAAGATAAGTTTAAGGGTTACTTGGTGATTTTGGGAAGATTTCAACTGTCAAATTCGGTGAATGGAAAAGCTTGCTTCTTTTTCTCCACTCCTTTTGCTCTCAACTCAAACGGTAACAATGGTGAGTCAAAAACTATTTTATAAGCTTTGAAAATGTCAAATTTTTTCAAAACTTGATTTTGTTTTGTCTCATGTAACTTTTAACTTGGGATCTTGGAATGTCGAGAATAGTTTGATTTTCAGGATATTTTGGACGTTTTTTCGACAGTTTCAAGTCGGTTCCATGACTACTAACCCGTCATGGCAAGTATTGTTTTCTCACTGGCATATAGGTTAGGGAAGCCATTTTTCCATTGAATTATGCATACTAGCCTCCATTTGTCGATACACTTGCCATAGGGTCGATCCCATCGTGTTATGGTTCGTAAACCATCTTCACTCACCGATTTTTTAAACCATGGCATGATGGTAGAGCCATCCTTTTCATGGGCATCGTATTTAGCACCTCACTGACATTTTTTTCCCATGTTGCTTCGATTTGAGTAGGCTAGGGAGTCCTCTGTAATCCCGCCATGACTTATGCGATGAAGAATCATTCCTCTTTGCTTCTTCACTTCGTTCTGGCCTTGTACCCTAGAGGCTCCTTCGTGTTGAATTGTACTACTGCATTGCATTTTGACCATTTGCACCTTTTGACCTTGAGCTAGCTTCACTTGGACTCGTGTTTAAGCCAACTTTTGGCCATGACGTCTGCAAAATCAAACTTGTATCCCCTTGACTTCTGCAACTTGACACACCCTGACCCACAAAAACAACATACCTTTGGGTGTCTTTGACCAGTTTTCGCCTCCCTGCATTGAGCGTAGGATTGTTCCAATCCTAGGAACTAGATCATCTGTTTCACTGACACTCGTTCTTTCCACTGTGCTATAGCATTCTTTTATTCTTTTTCCAGCTTAAAGAAAAAGAAAAAAAAATTATATATTCCAAAAAGAGTGGGAACAAGACTATATTTCCATTTATTATTGGCAGCTATAGTCAGTCGTGTCGCCCTTGAACAAAGCACTCAAAACAAAGTCTCCTCCATTTGGGTAGGATTTAGTTTGACTTAGGTATGCCTTATCCTTGTTATTGAGTCAGTTCTCCTCCGATTGGTTATCTCTTCCAATCATATGGAGAGTTCGTTCGTGCCTCCTGCATGATGAACTTATACAGAGTCATCATATATTGCCACATAGTCATCATTGAGTTGTGCTTTTGTTCAAGGGAAGTTAGCCTGAGTTGGCCTCTTTGCGATGTCTCTTGATTCATTTTTTCAGTCAGCCATCCCTGGTTTTCAGTGTCTTGTCTATCATCACATCAATGATATTGGTCCTTTACTCGTGCCGGTTTGAGAAGGTCTCCATTGACTTCTCACTGGCAGGACTTGTCCTTATCGATGACGACATCTTGCTCTGAGGACAGGCCTAGAGCCTCACCTTGGCCCTATTTTCATTATTGATAGGTCGCCTTGTGCTCAGCATTGATCAGTATCATGGGTCTTTGACTGAGTGGTTTCCCTTGTGTTCAACATCATCTTACACTATCACACATTGGGATTCATGCAATACCTTCATTTCCATTTGACCCTATTGGTGGATACCTCGCCTCTGTGTCAGCTTTCATTATTGGTTGGTTCAGAGGGTTTCTATCATGTGCTAGCCACATCTTGTGTACGTCGGAAACGTGCTTCAGTCGGGTTACTACATCTTTTTCGTCTGATTCCTTCCACGTTATTGGCCTACGGGTTACACTCATGCTAGATTGATGAAGGATGCCTTAATGCCTTCCTTCTAGCGGATCTTTCCCCATTGACTACGACTCATTGCTCTGGGGAAAACGTCTAGAGTCCATTTGGTAGTACCTTAGGGTTTGCAGTCATCAGTGGCAAATCCTTCGCTATCAACAGTGGGAAACCATTATTGTCTCCTCATTGATAGATTCTTACAGGTGTTTGACTCCAGCTCATCTATTTTCACTTGTTAGATTGTACTGGGTACCTTGACTCTCATTATCATTATCGGTAAGTAGTCTCACATTTGTTAAGGTATACATCAATGACAGGTAATCAAATGATTTCTCACATGGTCGACTTGAGATCATTCATTCCCATTGTGGAGAAATGTACCACGGGGGTCAGTAAATACCTCGGGTTGCATCAACATTCATTGGTTCACTTAACAGTTGCTCCTGTTGCTGCTAGTTGATACCATTCCACCTTATATGTTGCATTCATTCATGGTGACATTCTATATGCTGGCACTCGAGTAGAATATAATGGCACCTGAGTTTGCAGTGTAGTACCATCTTATTCCATCATGTTCATTTAGTACTTTTGAGATCAGTCTTTGATATTAGTGATCAACTTCATCCTTCAGCATCATTGACATTCTTATATGTGATATTCAGACATGTACTTGTTCGATCGTGATTAGGTGATCCATTATGTATTTCCAGTCTTATATACTTGTATACTTAGTGGATCCACTTGTACGTGATATATGGACATGCTTTACTTTCTCTAAGCATAGGTATGCCCGCCTCAGACAATTTTTCTTTCTGATCTCCTTTTGTGGCTTGGCAGATTGAAATCTGGTGAAGTCCTTCTCAGTTTTTGATAGGTTTCCTTTCCATGTACTTGATACATTTCGGCCATCATGTACCCCTTCTGACCTCATATATTAGGGGGCATCTGTTATAGCTCTAAATATCACTCTTGATATTTGTGATGTTGCACTTATGGCCTAGGGCAACCCCTCCTTCCAGACCTGGTCCAAATACTTAAAAAAACAACTTTTTACTCCCTATACACGACATTGCCCTGAGCTAAACGCATGTGTACACAGGTCTATGTATACCCAACCCGCATATATGTCTTAAAACACTTAAAAAAATTAAATCTCCTTAATTTTGGGCGAAGATCACGGGTTTTACCTATTGATTACCTATTAGTGCCCATGGCCCAATTGTTCCCAATGAATTCCCAATTAAAAAGCTACTTTGGGAGAAGTATAAAAAGGCTTCAATGGGAAGGCCTAAGGAGGAGAGAATAGAGAGAAAATTACTCTGCTGAGGTTATCCCTAATCAGGTCTAAATATCCTTGTGCTTCCAGAACTCCCCCCATTACAAGAAACCCTTGTTTCCTTGAGCTTTGATGTTATTTCACTAGTTGAGATATCTTTGTATGAGTCATGGAAGGAGCATTTTGAAGAATTGGGATTGGACGGATCTGAAGGACAGTTCCGCTTGGAACCAGCAAGAGGAAGATTTAGGTGATATCATTCCTTACTTAGTTTTAGTTATCTGCAATAAAGAAACATTTGTCTTGTTCTTGAAATAAATCTTCTTCATGCATATGATGTTAATGTTATGGTTTATGTATGAATAACTATTTCAATTATATAACTAACTACCTTTCAATATGTTATGAAGTTGATTTCCATATGATACTTGGTCCATATATTGTTATTCTTCTTTGAATTGGTTGTTTTTTAGGTCTAAGGATCAAAAGGAACTCCAAGAGGGTTTGGACCCTGGTTGGATCTACCCAAACGAAGGACCCCCAAGTGCACCTCCCTTCACGTAGTTTTCTTATTTAAGCATAATGGCTATGTGAAATGCTTGTTTTTTATAGTAGATAACCCCCGCTCTGCTAGGGTGTTGACCCAAAACCCTAAGGGACTTTGTCCCTCAACACAGGGGAGGTCAAGGATGACAGCTCGTAGTATGTCAACTAATTGATAGTGATGATATTCCCTTCATGGGCGAAGCACATATTGCGGAAAACTACAGACACAATAGCTAGCATGGCATATGTGTAACTACGACCCAAAACAATTTTTTGATCTAGAGAGGAATTAATAACCTCAATGTCTACATGAATAGTCTTGTCAGAAAGAGTCACAGGACAATTGAAATACATGCTGAGAGGTTGGGATGAGTGACCTTCCCAAGCACACAAAGTGATGGTGGATAGGGACATTTTAGGTCACTTGAGTTGCTTCCAAACGGTAGAAGACATCATGTAGGTGGATGCACCTTCATCAATAATACATTGAGAGATGATGGCATTACGAACTCCGACTGGTATCTAGAAAGCAACAGATGGAGGTAATGGAGGATGTTCTAATGTATCAACAAGAAAGACAATCAAATGATCGTCTGAAGGATCTACTACACCTGAAGTAGTTAGTAGAGTTTTCTTTTAATATGGGCATGACTATAGGACTTCCAGCATTGACATGGCAACAGGAGATTGTGCCAAGTCATCTACAATACTATATGTATGGGCAGCTTGGTTAGAAGTCGTGTTATAGCGTAATGGTCCCTTGGGGATCTTAGGAATTGACTCAACTTTAGGTTGATGGATCTGTAGTGGACCATTTGGTGTCATAAGAGGCTCAGTAGATGCTTTGGTTTTGGACTCAGTGGTGGATGAAACTGATGGCTTGTCATATTGACACGACTGAGTTTGCAAGTTTATATCAGAGGTATTGACCTCATCAGAATTCATCGTGAGGATTTGGTAGTCACCAGGAACAGAAGGTTGGGGAGGGTGGGCTGCTTGACCTTGCTGAGGTTGAGCAGCAACAAATCCTTTCTGAGGGAAAGGATTTGTGAGCACAGCCTCTTGAGATGGCACCAGATTCTGTTGGGTATACGACCAATAGTCCCACATTGACTAGAAGTGGGGAGGATCATGGGTATATAAGGATGGACAAATATCTCCATTGGTATGAGGCCTTTTGGGTTAAGTCCAAAAGCAAATCCATGAGGGCTTAAGCCCAAAGTGGACAATATCATACCATTGTGGAGATATGTGGTGTCGAGAGTCCTTACAAGTGGTATCAGACATGCCCTGAAGTTAGCCAAGTGGATGAATCCTCGAAATGCTGAACGAAGGTGGTGGGCCCCGGCAATATCACGATGGGATCCGTGGATGAGCTCGGTTAGACAGGCGGTGTGCTCCGGATTCTTCATGGACGTGTCCTGGTCCCAACACGATGAAGAGGAGTTGACCTGGGATAGAGCAAGCTCTCGAGGCAGGTGGTGTTCCATGTAAGGCGTGTGCTTCCAAACGCATTGGAGTGGAGAATCCTAGTTGGTAGAGAGTGGATGGATGGATAATCGTTTGAGGGAAGGGTCGATGGTCCTTTGTTCGAGGGGAGGATTGTTGTGTATACGACCAAAGTCCCACATTGACTAGAAGTGGGGAGGATCATGGGTATATAAGGATGGACAAATATCTCCATTGGTATGAGGCCTTTTGGGTTAAGTCCAAAAGCAAATCCATGAGGGCTTAAGCCCAAAGTGGACAATATCATACCATTGTGGAGATATGTGGTGTCCAGAATCCTTACAGATTCTGAGGCAGTTGCTGCATGGGCGGTTGACCTCTAAAAGCTGCTTGGGCTTCCCACCTTTGTCGCATATGGGGTAAGAGGGGATACTCATGAGTATAATGGCCATGTACACCACAACATGCACAAGGCTTGTTCGTATTAATAGCCTTGTTATTCTTGGGTTGGTTTCCCTGTTGCTGGTTGTTTGTGTTAGGCTAGTTCCCAGGGTTCATTAGGTTGATTACCTTGGTTACCCTGGTTACCCTTGTTACCTTTCCCCTTATTCCTTTTCTTCGAATTTTGGGGATTGGTCACACTCTATTGTGCAAACACTTGACCTTGAGGGGCTAGTGGTTGTTGGGGTTGAGGATGCATGGGAGGCTATAGCGCTAATGCCTGAGGGGCTAGAGCACTTGGCAGTGCATAGGTATAAGATGATGAAGGGGAAACGGTTTAATAGACAGGTTAAGCACTAGCTGGCCCTAACATCTCCTGTGTTTGGGTGAATGCATAAGAGGTGCTTTGTCCTGAATACACGTTGTTGGTAGGAGGGGCATAAGTGTTGGAAGAATTGGTGCCCCCTTGCGGATAGCCATAACTCTGTTGAGTATATGGTGAATGATGTTAAATGAATCTAATGATACCATTAGTGGCATGAGATGCCCCCGGTGCATTGGCACCAATAGGAAGAGGAACGTCTAGTATAATAGTATAGACATAACCGAATTGAGTGTAAATCAAGTCATATCTCAGAGTGGTTTGTAGAGCCTCTTCCTTTTTCTAAGGAAAATGAGATGTGACATATTTGGCAATAGGCACTAAAATAGTCCTAAGAAACCAATCGAGGTAGACATGATCTTCGAAGGGTGGAGCACAACACATGCTCCTCCTTCTACATCATTCTTGAACATGATCAAAAAGACAGATGGCAGAGGACTGAAGAAATGTGGTCAAGAGCTCCGTACCAGTGTTGTATCAGAAATCTAACTGAAAATATGAAATAAATGCTTGAGCAAGCGTCGTGAAAGTGGAATGAGAGGTAGCGGGTTGGTCGACATACCACTTCGCGGCATCTCCAGTGAGCGTGCATTGGAAAAACCAAAAATGAATGGAATCATCTGTGATGGAATTGGATGAACACAACATATGGAAGGAGCAGATGTGATTGGTGGGGTCCTCTCCATAATTACACTCAAACCTAGGAATGTCGAAGGGAAGCTTAGTTGACATAGCTCGCCAACAAGCATCATGGTGTATAGCGTCATTAATCAACTGGCTAAAATCTAGGAGGCTTAACCTAGCCATGAAAGGTAGCATTGGAGTTCCCATAATGGTTCCTGAGACGGTTCTGCTAGATGTGACTACCAGGGTAGAACCAGAGCCAACACCAGGTTGGTTACCTGCACCTACAGTGGGTCCTGACATGATGACGGTATGTGGTGAAGGAGGCTTGGAATTAGATGAACCAGAAGAAGAGTCAGTATGGGGATTCAGGGGACTATGAAATCGAACCCTGTGGGGAGGAGTAATATGCCCAAGCGGAAACTAGGGATGAAGTCCTAAGACTCTCCATGACAAATGCCTTGGTGGTGCAATGGTTGTAAGACACAAGTGATAGAGAAATGGTGAAGGGAGATAAACAAGATGCTTTTGTCTCTGTGTTGGGAGATAAATTAATTAAGTCTTGTCTTGGCAGTGTAAACCAAGTGCCCTTCGCTTAAGGTGTGCTTGTGTGTGTAAGTGTGTTTATTAATTAAGCCCAGGTCATGTTTGAAAAAAAGAAAATGATTGTTGAAATAAACTGAAATTAAAAACAGAAAATGTGTAGCAAATAAACTCTCTAAACCCCACTCAAAATGGGTTTGCAAACACTGTGCTGGTTGGTGGTGAAATCAACTGAAAACACACCAAGAGATCTAAGTGTTGGTCCGACTGGGATCAAATGAAATTATGTTGTGGGAAAGTGGTGTAGCAACAACAAAAAACCAGGGAGGAAAATTGCTGCAAAAAAATAGGGATATGGGTGTGAAACCTAGGGAAAATAGTGGCACCCTAAGGCAAATGATCGAACAAGGTTCAAGAGAGAAATTTGGATGGAAACAACCTATCTTTGAAGATTTGAAACAAGAAGGTATAGATCTGGAAAATATGGCTGAAATATCTGCAAAAACTCATAATTCTTAATCAACTAAACTCCTATAAATGTGGACGCATACTAGAATCCCTAAGGGCCTAAATTCCACTTCGACGAGAGAAACTGAGTAGATCAAGGCCTAAGCAGGCTAAGATAGTGGTCAACCAACCCACCAGATAGCTCTCGGAAAAACCCACAAATAGATCAGAACAAATCGCACAAACCCTAAAATCACAGGTACCGACCTATTTAGGGGGGCATATCGCACTTTTTGGGCTAGAAAGTGCACTCTAGACCTGCATATCACACTTTTGGGGCAGAAAAGTGTGATTTCTTCTCCTCAGTTCTCAGGTAGCAAGTCTCCGAGAAAAATTTCGTCTCTGTCATGGCTAGTTCCTGTGACCTGCGGAAATAACCAGAAAACTTGCGGAAGATAGAAATTTGACTAATCTAGAGTTAGAATGCTAGTAAACAACAATGAGAGAGTGAAAAAGAAAAATCCTAAGCTGAAAACTGAAGGTCACCCAAGTTTCTGAATCAAAATTAAAAACCCAATCGAGTTGCCAGTTTGTTATGTAGAATTATTCTTGAAGGTGCACGAAAAGAAACCACTTTAAGATATGGATGATAAACAACCCTAACAATAAAAATGGTTGTTAAACAGTGTGGATCTACAGCAAATGATAGAAACAAAACCTACCAAAGCCTTGATCTATGCATCATAACTAGTTAAACAACATAATGAAATAAGCGCAAGTAACTCCCATAATCCAATGGAAGCCAAATATATAAAGAATATATTTTATTAAACCACACCTCTGAATGGAACAAATAATGTTACCAGTCCCCCTCTATGGGATGGGTTCTTGGCTATCCTCAATGTCTTCAGCTTTAGTAGAGTGCCTCTCCTCTATAATATGTAAAACCTAGCAAAAAAAATGTTTGAGCTTAATGAGAACTCAAATGAAAAAGAAGATGGTGTGTGAAAATGATAATAATGAGAGCTACAATGAAAATAATCAAACTGAAGAATGAATGTAAAACCCTTCTATTTATAACAAAATATTAGATTATCCTCGAATAATGAGAAATAATAAAATATACTAAACCCCATTCTAGAATTAACCATTTCGAATATTTTATTATATTTAATTAGTGGGAAAAAATATTTGAACTTTTATTTACAATAATAAATAAATAAATGATTTATTTATCATCTCAAGAAATATGGTTAAGGAATAATCAACAAATAATGATTTATTTAAGTATTCCTAGGGGATTTAGTCAAACTTGACAAGGAATAATAACTAGTTAGTGATTAATTAATTATTCCTAAAGAAAAATAAGATAATTAATGATTTATCTATTTATTTCTCATAATTGGATCAAATATGACAGGGAATATTAGTTAAACAATGGTTTAATTAATTATTCCTAGAAGATAATTAAATAAATAGTGAATTATTAAATTATTCTAGATGAGTTTAATTATAAATGACTTAACAAATGTGGTTTATTAAGTAATTTCTCACAGTGAAAGAAATTTTACTATGGTAAAATTGGCCCTACATGGTGTGTTTCGATCCATCTAGTAAATTATGGGTAGATGAACAATTTTTGGTGATAACATATAATTGTAGAGGTGCTCTTCAACATGTAATCTGTCATCAAGATTAAATTTTGGTATCCATCTTTTAGGGTTTTTAGGTAGATCATGGAGATGTGTTGGCATTTGCACAGCTCCAGGATTGGCCCATGGTCTAACTGGTTGTGGGGGTGGTTGTTGTTGTCTCCCTACCATTATTGGAGTTTGGGAAGAGGTGGATGTTGAGGGTGATGGTGTGGAAGAAGAGGCGAGTTGTGTATTGGTGCTAGATGAACTAGCACCAATACTTTGAGAATAAGGGGTATTAACAGGATTGATTAGAGGGAATGAAGGACTTTGTGGAGGTGAGTTTGACAAAATCTCACTAGTGGATGTTTATGACTCAGATTTGTTAGTATTTTTCCATAAATAAGGAAGAGGAAACTCAAATGGAGGAACCCCAAGCTTCTCACTATGAGAACAAGTTAAAATATGAGTGGATTATAAAGTAGAAGTTACACTTCCTTTAGAAGCTTTAGATGGCACATGATTTTCTCCTGAAATAGAAATTTATCCTAATTTCTTTATTAAATTCTAGACTTTAGGTGATTCTGGATTATAATCTTAAGAGGGTGCTTCAGGAAATGTGCTAGGATATTTAAGAGGTGATTTCTCAACTTCTAATCTAGAAATAGGAGCTTTGGATGAAGATCTAGAAGTTGGGGGTGATCTTGAGGGGGAGTGACTCTTGGAATGGATTTTTAATTTAGATTGAGTTCTTTATTCCATTCATATTTGGAGGCCCTCCTTCTAGCGCCAAAATTTTTATGCCTCAAAATTCGCTGCAACAACATGGGGGATAACCACTCAGTCGAGGACTTGAATACCATCCCTTTTATGTTTGGAATAGTGGCTCCTACTAGATATAATGGGGCCAGTTTCCCAATAAAATGTGATAGAATGGATGTAGAGTGCCTATAACCGAACCTAGGCGATAAATGGAAGTGATTATAAACTGAAATACATGTCTTAATATATCTAATACTCGGGGTTACTTATGTTTATGCGATCTAAAATAATTGTCCTTAGTGCATAATAATAAAGATTAGTCAAACACTTGCAGAAATGAAAAGCATTTAAGATAATTATTTTGATTAAATAGTTGATCAAAATAATTGATGAAGCTTATATTGCAATCAAATAACATAAAAAAATCACTTATATATGCATTAAAGGTAACAATTATAGCATTTTCATAAATGAATTAATGCACAACTGCGTTAGAAAATATACATATCATAAACAATATAAAGAGGAATGACTATCAATTCATAGACAAAACATAAATACAATGATAAAATTACCCGATGTATGTTATTATGCTCATGGAAGAAATAGTTATGGTCCACTCTTTCTCATTATGATGGTTTCAATAATACAAAAGTGCAAGCTCTCAAAGCCTTCTTTACAAAACTTTAGGACCTTGATCTAGTCGTTCTACTAAGATAAGCTTGAAAGTACAAAAGTGCAAGCTTCCAAATCCTTTCCTCATAAAATTTGGGGACCCTTTATTTGTAGACATGAAAGGTTTTATATAGCAAAAATAAAATATAAAAATAGACAATACATAAAAAGTATTGAGGAGGTTGAAAAAAATCTACTTAAAATAAGAGAAAATAGGGAAAAAATAGAGGTTGTTGGAATGGCGAGCTCATGAATGTAAAAGTGTCTATTCTTTCATTCGTTGTTTTAGCTCCTAAATATCTAACATTGGCTTGAATTCAGGGGGTTGACCTATCCTCATGTGTAGTTTTCCATTGTACACTGCATCTGAAAGTGCAGGAATCATATGAGTGGATGAGTCAACAAGGCAGCGAAGCATTAGCCACTGATTGTGTGGCTTCACAAGATATTTCCAGTACATCTCCCAATCAAATTGTTTTCAACTTTTTAATTGCTTCTTCCCTTTTCTTTGAAATTTCCTGCCATTGCATTTCCAGAACTTTAATATCAGGAATATTACCAGGCGGGAATTCTTGAATCAAGTTGGTCTTATGCAAGTTATCATTAATAATTTCAATGATGTTATTGGCAACATTGTTTTCCCTGGAGGCTTCTCTTTCTTCCTGTTTCAACTGAATGTCCTAATCAATAAAAAGGGTTTCCTTGTGAGATTCCTCTATTTTGGGAAGGTCTAGTGCCCTTCTTTCTGGTGTATCCTTCCAAGTTATAAATCTTGAGATTTTATCATCAATTTCATTGAAATTCACCCTCAAATCAGATGATTGATTCATCAATGAATCACTTTTGACACATAGTGGATTGATGATAGATAACTTATAACTTATAACATTTGTTTTTGTGATAATAGGGTGTTTAGCTCCAAGGTTTCCTTTATAAAATCTTCCACTTTAGGATTGTCCTTCAGTTGATCAAGTGAAAACGAGAGCTATTGGATTTGAGTATCGTTAGTACTGATTTATGTTTGATGTTGGATCTTTAATTGATCAAATCTCTACTGGAGTTGAGACAATTGTGTCTTCACTTGTTGACAAATACTTTATTTTTCCTCTACCAACTACTAATCTAATTGCTGAATCCTTTCTTCCTTTTCCTTGATCAGTTGTCGAACTTCTACTGCTTTATCAATCGTGGCATATGATAAGCACTTGCAAACTATGACAACTTTGTTAAATTCTCTGAAGGATCAATTTGTGTATCCTTCCATACCATTTCCATTGATATATCATCAAGAATGACTACTGATGATTGCTTCACTCTTCTCCTTTTCCTTTTTCTTTTCACCACAGCCTAATGTTTGGGACTATAAAATACGTCGAGAGGAGGAATTTCTTCCACTTTACAGACAATTTCGGATGAAGGGAATGTCAAGATGATTTCACTTTCATTTTTACTAACATCCTTATTATAATCCCTATTAGTAAATGAGTTATGTCCAATGTTCTAGGGTTTGCTAACTATTTTCTCCAGCTCAATATTCTCTACCCCTTGGTGTCCTTTTAACTATTGAACAAATTGTTTCTAGGCTGCATCCAGTTCATTTTTGAAGGGTGTTTTATCAGTATGGATTTATCTTCCACTTCAATATCTTTAGAAACCTACTCTGGGTCCTATTCTAAATTATTTTCTGAAACCTACTCTGAACTCTATTCTTGTTGGGAATCGGTTGAGAAATCTTGAACAGATTCAAGGGGATGTTTTCCAAAAAAATTTCCCTGTATTCTTTGAATTGTGCTAGATTTTCTGGATTAAGTTTCAATGTAGCTAGGTGGTGTACTTGTGAAAATATCTCGACAGATTCAAATAGATCATCATAATCATCATCTTCATGACTGAATTGCCTACTTTTTACTTTAGTAGTAACATTCTGTGCTACTTTGTTTGGATCAAATTGTCTGCTAGGCACAGTACCAAGATTTAAACATTTTGTGCTATCCATTTCAAGCAATGCATGCTTGAAATCATGTAGAGAATATACACCACATTGGATAGGGAATGAAGGCCATAAATATTTCTTGGCTTCTTAAAGGTTTTTTGTCAATCTATCCCCTACAGTTTGATAGGCAATCTCCCTGACCAGTAGTTTATCAGGGACATATAATGGGAGAACATGAGGGAGTGCCAAACTTCCATAGACTCTAACATAGGTAAATATATCTTCACCAAACCACCTGCCTATAGGTATGAAATAAATTTTGGCCTCTTCAGACAGTCTTGGGACTCTTTTATCAAAAACAGATTGGTGTATTGGAAGGATGACTCCCTAGAAAATTTTATAAAAATGGGTGTGGAAGTTAGGTTCCCACATGATTTTACGATGTACATGGATAGGAGTGGGGTCTTGAATGGTCCATTTACATCCCATGGTTGGCAAATCTAAAGTGAAACATACTGCATCCGTGATATATGCGCTCATAAAGAATGGTGGAACTACTTTAGTAGTAACATACTGGTTTTGTCTATATTCTTAGATTTGGGAGGTAATATTACTTGAAAGGATAGTGCCCCAATACATTATAGAATAATTTGTCTTTGCCTCAATAAGAGGAACCCATTTGACTGAGAATTTAATTGTATTAGGGTGCTAAAATAGCCTACACATCATAGCTTCAATAAAAGAATAGGGAGCGGTGAGAGAATATAAAGAGTACGCACCCCACTTTTCATGTTTCTGTTTGTCTAGGTAGGATCTCCATCATTTAGCTGGATCTAATTCCACCTCATCATCGCTTGAAAACTGTTCGAGGAAATATTTTCCATATATCTTATGTGGGTCAGGTATGTGGTACATTTTCTTCAAATCTTGAGCTGTAAAAGACCTAATGATTGTTTTTCTTGAAGTCAAGAATGTCCTATCGGTGATATTGATGTTGTCGATTATCCATTTCACAATATCAATGTAAGGAAGGATTTTGGATTGAGAAATGATCCTGTGAAGAAAAGAGTTATCGACTTCATAGTTGGGAGCTTCAAAAGATGAAGTAGCATCCACTGTTGCCACTCTCTAAATTACCTAGGGTCCTTCACTTTCAAGCAATGGATACAAATATTCCCATGAGGACGTTCCATTTTCTATCATGCATCTAGTGCCAAGAAAAGTGGGGGTATTTATGTTACCTTAGAAACAGTGGGTGTGGGTTCTGAAGCTTCCATGACTTTCTTTCCTTTCTTTGTTTTGGTCATTCTGTTACTCTGCTACTTTTTGGGATTAGCCTGCAATTGGAAACATAGAGGAATGAAGAACAATAGGTTTGAAATGTGGGAGCGTTGATCATACAAGGTTTGAAATGATGGTGAATATAGTTTAAATGTGAACAAATTTGAAATATCTACATATAGACTATTAAATCACCTTGGGGCTTTAAATCATAAATATCATTACAAGTCCTTAATAACTGAAATCATGGTTTCATGTGAAAATTTATTATTCCATTAATATATCATATGGAAAAAACCTTTAAAATGGTAATCATGAACATGTCCCAATGTGTTTTCCCAATATGTGATTGCGATACCATAATATCGACAGTTTTGGGTATCGAGAAATCCACGATGCGATGATCAAAATATTGTAATCGGGGGTTTGGAGCGGAGAACAATGGAAATGGCCAAAAGCCTTTTGTGATTGAGAAATCATGAGGAATGATGTGGCAGTGGAGTGGGCCCAACCAATAACTTATTATTATTTTTAACACGCTTTTCCTTTATTTTATTCATTCTTATGATTTTATTAAAGTCGTGCTTTAATAAAAAGTTTTATTACAGTCATGAGATTGGAAGTGAATGGAGCGGCCTAGTTTTATCCAATTTGTAATCCATTAGGACGTGACATACTTATAGATTTGCGTTAACTGTTATATCAGGTCGGGAAGGTTTATCACATATTGCAATCAAAGTGGTCCTTGAGTGTTTTTAAATCATGCTCATTATACAGTTTTGCAATGTGGGTAAGCTCCAATATAAAGCAGATATTTAACAATACTTAAGGAATTTTAAAGCTTAAGCATGTTTTTGTTCTCGGGGACTATATGCATTGGGATATACGATATGAAATACACTTTATTGCATCACATCATTTCTAAAGGATAAAATGGGGAGTTGCTCATTAGGACTTGCGAAGTGTGATAACATTGGGATTTCTTTGAGGCCAACTCATTTGAGTTGTTTCGGCCAATGAAATTTAGATTTTTTATTCAAATAAACTCAAACCTATCCTTTTAAAACACGAATATGTTTTATTTTTCTATGCTTTAAAAATTTAAAGGGTCCCCATTATTTATATAATAATTTCCTAAGACATTTATATATAAATAAATACGGGTTTGTTGAATAGCACAACAAGTACCCAAAATGTTATTTTTCATTTTTACTTGCTTGAAAACAAGCTTTGATACCACTTTGTCACATACCCTATTAAATTTATCCTAACCACAGTTACAAAAACTCGATTTTCATTGTTCATACATTTTTGTCAAACACTTTACATGTAAACCTTTCTTCAAATACTTTGTATACAACCAATTGAGTAATATTTTCCTTGTATAATTTTTTTCAAATATTTTGTATGAAATCAAATCGCTCTAGTTCCACTTGTAAAATGCTAACTGAAATATACCACTCAATCATGCAACTTCTGATTTTGGTCATTGAAGTATTTTATCAAATAGTTCATATGCAAATTGCAATTAAACGCGTTTAACATATTTCTTCAAATTCTTTGCTTGAAAATTGGCAAATATCATCCACAACAATACTATCATACAACAAAACTATCTCCATCCATAAAACAACATTTTCATTGGGGAATTTCATCAAAAAGTTTGTATACAATGAATCATTAAACCATTTAAGAATTTCTTCAAACACTTTGCATGAAAACTAGTATAGAAAATTATTCAAGACATATCTCGTAAATTATAGTAGTACAAGTTCTAAGAATTGAACTGGACCATCAATGGGAGTTCCCCTCAATATGGTTTAATTTTCAACTTTTGGAACCTCATTGTTGAAAAGTTATATCATAAATATCAACATGAAATTTTTAATGCATGATTTTAGGAGCATTCAGAAAGTTCAAAATCATCTTCTCATATTTCCTACAATATCAAGACTCAATATATAAGAGTTGGATAAGATGATCAACACGATTTCCCCTCACTATGGTCCAAGTTTCAACTTTTGGAACCTCCCCAAAAAAAAAATTTATAACATAAATTCCAACATGACATATTTTATGCATGATTTTAGGAGCATTCAGTTAGATTGGCTTCCTAGGATCACATCTCCTAAAATATCACGACGTAAGATCAAAAAATTGGAATAGATTATCAATTGGAATTCCCCTCACTATGGTCCAAGTTTTAGCTTCTAGAACCTCCCAAAATAAAAGTAATAGAAGAAATGCCAATATGATCTATTTAAAGATGAAATTAGGAATCCCAACTTCCTTTGATCATATTTCCAAAAAATTTATGACCTAAGATCTGAAAACTGGACCAGAGGATCAATAAGATTTGTCCTTACCATGGTCCAAGTTTTTTTTTTTTTTTTGATATGTAGCTAAATCGGCAATGATGGTGGTATCGTACTCGCGTTACACGGGGTCAAATCCCATCGGCTGCCACTATAACAACTAGGAGGAACCACCTAGCCCGCAAGGAACGGCCCCTCAGGGTAAGACGAGACTTGAACCCGTGACCTAAACAGTGACACAAACGAATTAGAAAATCGTTTGCTAACCACGAGACCAAACCCTTGCGGGCTAAAAGGTGAGTGGGCTTGGCCCAGGCAAGTCACTGCTCATGACTAGTCAATGCCCTCGCTCAAGTTTGAGCACAAGACCTCATCGTCTTTACGAATCCGACTTTACCAACCAGCCGCCTCCGTCAACCTTGGTCTAAGTTTTAGCTTCTGAATCCTCCTAAAATAAAAGTTATAGAAAAAAGTGAGCAATTATAATCACAGATCATTTCATGTCCACATGCAACATATTAACTCACACATAAAAATTAAGACATCTTTCTTACAGTCTCAAGGTAGAATTTCAATATAATCCATAGAATAGTCAAGGAAATTTTCCTATTGATAAAATGCAACAGTTTCCTACAACCATGCAAAATTATCATAGAGTTATAAATTAAATTCAATAAATAACTAATCATCGTATTCATAGCTTACAATTAATAACAATTATTGAGATCTAACAATGGCTGGAATTGGTGGAACTTTGATTTTCCACCCAATCTTAGACTAGTTGCAACCTATATTTCTTGTGGTAGTCACCCCTAACCCAGATCCATGATCCAAGGTTATTTTCAAGAAAACACAGTTGGAAATCATGCTCACAAGTTTGGCTCCTTGCCCAAAAATCCAATTCTCTCCTTGAACTTATTTCATTCAACCAAAATCCAACCACCTCTTATTGTTCGAATGCCTTTTTATCTTTTTTCTTGAGTTTCTCTTCATGTTCCTCATAAAACTCTCTTCAATATATTTCTTGCTAGTTGCACATTTGATTAAGAAATGGTGCCAATTAGCACCACTTAGGTTCTTCTTCCATTTACCTCTAATATTGTAGACCTATGGTCCCAATCTTCAAACAATTTAAATAAATTTATAATAATTTATAATCATAGCACAATTCCATTACAAAAATTAGGGGGAGTATACCAGGGGTGTTACAAACCCTACCCACTTAAGGGGAACACCATCTTCAGTGCTCTTAGCAGCAAAACACTAAAAAAAAATTGTCTTTATAAACAACTCGTACATCCACTTTTTCAACAAAAAATAGGGGTATAGTGTTAATTTGGTAGCTTAGGGACAAATACCCTCCCTTTGGACAACCTTCCTCATCCCAAAAGACCCCTCCTAGCCCTTGGAAGAATTTAATTTGGTTTACGAAAATTCTACTTTTAATATGAATACCCACATGAGTACAAAAGTACAGGTCAAATTTAAAGAAAAATTGGGCACCCTTGGAAGCCTATAAATATAAGACAAGTCAACCTTATTTGGACATCAACCTAAAGCATATTCTTCTCTCTCTCTTCTTTGGATTGGTTCATACAAGTCTAAAATTGGTTCATACAAGTCTAAAATCAAAGGGTATGAGTTCACATGTGCAAGAAGAAGAAATTAATTTGGAGCCACAGGGTTGGTTCGAGGAAAACTTGACTACAGTCACTTGGTTGATAGGATACTCCTTGCGGCTAAAGGGATACAACTGCACTAATGGCCATGTGGTTGTGACCTAAGATATTTTTTTACCATTGACCATATATTTTTACTGTTGACTGTAGACTTGTATCAATTTTGGAGATTTTAACTTTGATCAGATTTGTCTATTGGGCTCATCTCTTGGATATTATTTGGTTGTTTTTGCTGGATAGTCAAAGGATCGACTTTGAATTTTGATTCATGAATTGGAACATTGTACTCCCTCTTTGTTGAAAATTTTATGACAATCTAACAAGAAGAATAATTTGAAAGGGTTTTCCCCCTTCTGGAGTTTTTCCATGATCTTTTACCAAATTTGGTACCTCTCATGTTATTTATCTTGATTTCCTTCTATTGTACATCACATTTACTATTCTATCTACAATTGCTATTAATCATTGGAAGATTGAATTGTGTTGAAATATTGATAAATAAAGATAAGGATTGGGCTAAAGTACAACATAAAACAATGGAAAATTAACATGGTATCAGACTTAAAGTGAAGACAAGCCCAAAGAGGCAAGAGCAATCATCTTTGAAAGATGCTAAAGATTTCTATTTTTTTTGGATAAGATGTCTACCTCTTTCTTAAAGGATAATGAGAAGTTGGGAAACTCATCTAACTTTGTTGCTTGGAAGATCAAGTTGGAATTTATGCAAGATAACAATAATGTTTTGGGATATATGCAAGGAAAGGCACTTGAGCCTTTGACAAATGCTTTTGATGTTATCAAATCGAAGTACAATAAGGGTGAGCCCAAAGCCAATAAAATTCTCATGGATGGTTTACAAGATCATTTCCTTTTTTATGTTGGTAGCTTGAAGAAGTCTAAGGATATTTATGACAATTTGATCGGGATGTATGAGCTCAGTAACTTGAATCAAATCATTTCCTTGAAAAATCAACTCAAATAGATGAAGATGAATAATGGTGAATCTGTGCAATCCTATATCATGAGGGTATCCCACCTAAGGGACCAATTGCAATCTATTGGTGAACAAATATCTAACATGGAGTTGGAGGTGGTTACTCTTCAAGGTCTTCCTCCTATTTGGGAAACCTTCATTACTATATAAGAAAAAATAATGTTCTTCCGAGATTTGATGAGCTTGTTAATAAATGCACTCAAGAAGAGACCAAGATGATTTCCAAATGAAGGATTCAAAAGCATGAAGAAGGAGAGCCCTCTACATTTGTTTCTCAAGACAAGAAGAGAAAAGGAAGAGGAAGACCATCTGGTTCAAGAGGACCTCCCCCTAAATCAGAGGACTCTAATAGAATATTAAGGGATATTTAATGCTATAATTGCCACAAGCATGATCACTATGCCCTAGATTTCCCGAAGAAGAGAGATGATCTAAGGTCCAATTACAACAACAATTATGGCTTCAACAACAACAGGTTCAACAATAGAAGAAGAGGTGATGATTGAAGAAGAGGATATGATAAAATAAGAAGATATGATATAAGGGGATGAAATACTCCAGATGATCACAAAGAAAGCCATTGTCCTCAAAAGAAAATAATGCAGTTTCTAGTCAATCTGAATATATTCTTATTTTTGTTGTTTCTAGTTCTTCTCCTCTAGATTTGAATGATAGTTGGTTGTTAGATAATGGGGCTTCTGGACACTCCTCTAGGTACATGGAAGTCCTCTCTAACCTTGTTGAGAGGGAGACTTCTTTGAAAATCATCCTTGGAGATAACTCTACTCATTCTATGAATTGATTTGGTTTTGTCAAATTTCATTTGGACTCTACTGAATATGTTCTTCTTCATGATGTTATGTATGTTTTGGGACTAAAGAAGAACTTGGTATCTATATCTTCTTTGGAAGACAAAGTGATGAGAGTAGCTTTTGTTGTACTCTCATTTTTTTTTTTCCCAAGATTTACATCACGGAGTAGTGGGGTGCAAAACATAACAGAGAATGGACTTTTTTTCATAGAAATGGATGAGCTCAAGCACCATGTCGAGCTTACTCAATTAAAAATTTCTCGTGAAGAACTTTATAACAATACGAACAATTCTTAAATTGGATAATGGGATCAGAAGATGAGGATATTCAAAGTGGATATTGTAAGAGTAAAAAACCTAGAACCCCAGAATCCTACAAATGGTTGTAAAATTAGTTATCAGAGGCTCTAGGGACTAGAGATAAAAAAATCCATTAATTTTCAGATCCGGGGGCTTCTATTGACAGAACCCCATAACAAAAAATGGAGGCCCATATCCCACAACCATAGATCCCCATGACACTTTGCAACGTTAATTCTTGAAGAATCCGAGATTACAGTGGTCATTTACCCTCAGGGACTGGGGATATTCTCTTTCCGCGGATAGGGGGTAATGTGCTATATTTAAATATGGCATAAACAATCGCTCACTAGGAGCTGGACATGTGGCAAGCTGTTTCAAAGTTTCCAAGTAGCTGAAGGATCCAAATATAAATGACACTTGGACTAATCATAGGTCGAAATGTGGCTCAGTTAACATCAGTATGATGTCATCCTGGAGGTATACCCTAGAGGGTCAAGAACCCTGTAACCATTTCTAATTGCATTCAAAATAGAGTTGGGCTTCCGAGTTCTAGGGGATCAGGTCGCTTGAGCTACTGGGTTACAACTTAGAAATGACAAGCACCACTTTTAGCAAGGATAAGACTCCAAGTGGCAGTGAGCCTTGCACATATCTCAGATTTAAATGACTAAGGGGTGGCCACATATAGATAGGATCACCTCCCATCATGAAGAAATATCACTCGAAAAGGAGCTTCAGTAGGTGGATAAGTTTGGTCATTAAACAAGTGCTGACCCCTCAGAAAGTCAGAGTAAAAAAAGAAATATCTGCATATCAACAGTCACTATTGATTCCAAGAGGGTGAGCCTTACCTTCAACTCTGCCCAGGAACCTTTTCAGGGAGATTAAAAAGGCCTTCCACCCGTAATGCCAACATGAAAACCTTGTCAGTCGTTGGTGTTATAGACATATTTGGGCACTTCAACCCCAAACTTATATGTCGATAAACTAGGGCTCATCAACCCCTAAAAGAGTTGTTTCATACCCTAAAATAACATGGTCATCTAATTACATCATTCCCCAAAAGTTCTACCTAAAAAACCATCCATAAATGGCCTAAACTGAGTCATACTGACTGCTAGACTGGCCAGGTGCGATGCACACTGAGTGGTACACTGCTCAGGTGCAATGCATACTGATTGGTACACTTCTTAGGTGTGATGCATACTGATTAGGTCTTCTGTAGGGTGTGATGGGCAAGGATGGACAAATGTCCGAGATAGTTTTCTAAGTGGATACTCATGGAATCTTCTAGAAACTTCTCCTCTGGCACTTGCCTCTCTGAATTCGCCCAGGGATGAGTAAGAGATCCAAGAAATCTCCAAGTGGAACCAAATGCAACAAGTGGAATGACACTAATCAAAACCCCATAGATGACTCACACCCTTGCACACATCTATAAATGGATCCCTCATCTAAGAGATCTGGAGGTTGGAATATTGTGAATTGCAAGGAAGTGTTGATAGTTTGTATTTGAGAAAAGAGCATTGTATTGTTGGTGTGATCTTGCTATTTCATGAGGTGAAGAGGGATTGATGCTGGGAGGATGATGCTAGATCAGACAACTGGGTTGTAATTCTCCCTTCTATTTAATAGAGTTCTTCAAGTTTTCTTCCATATAATTGTGCAATTGTGAATGTTATTGTATGTTCACTACATATCTGATTCTGTAATGCTTATGACATAATAGATCAAGATGCTTTGACGGTTATTTTTTACTGTGTTTCTACAGGTACTCTCCAAGTGGGATATGTATGGGGAGGAGTTGCAAGCTCTGTCAAGGGGGAGAGAGATCAAGCAAAGGGATTAAGCGGAAGTTTTTTCTTATGAAAGATATTAGAGAGAGGAGTTTTATAAACATCAACGACATGAAGAGTTGGAGGATTCCAACTTTAAATATTCTCTACTATCTCTAATTCTTTTTCAGAATCGATTTCCTTTTCAAGAGATCTAGAATCAACTTCAGTAACAACACGTCTTTCCAGAGTAAAAAGGATCTGAGTAAACTAGCCAGTAGGAATGTTGCAAGGCTCTAATACCACAAATAAAAGATCGAGAACCAACCTCTTAAGTAAAATTGGTTCCATTGTCTTTCTCTTATCTATTATACATAGAAGAAATCGTGAATTGCTTTAAACTATTGTTTCTAGGGTAGATGCCAAACCTAGAGGGCTAGTCATTCGAAAAGGCACTAGTTTTCCCATAAAAAAAATGGTGACTCAGTCAATATTTGGTTTAGTTTATGAATTAAAAATTTGACTTACAAGCATTCTAGATGCCCTTTTGGTAGCTTAGTAACCTCTTAAGACATTCCTCTGTACTTTGCTCTTTATTTTCCATCATAGCTCAGCTTAACTCACTGAAAACAGCTAAACATCTAAGCCAAAACCCACTTCAGTTGCACTCCCTGGTGCATCGCACTATTTTTCACTGTAACCCAGTATGCATCGCACCTCCCGAGTCTGTAAAGTGTGATGCATCCCTGTTTCTGTGAAGCCCAGGTGCGATGACTGACTGAACCTATTTCCATTCTAGAAATTAGGGGTTTTTGTCCTTGTTTTCAGTTTTGTTTAGTTGTTTTTGCTACTTATGAACAGTGCCTCATTACTGAAGCCTTCTTGCATCACATAAATCAGCCTCCATTGATTAGGATTAGTAAATGTTTTTATGTATTTGTTCATCATTTACAATCCTTTGTCGAAAAGTTGCGTAAATCGATTTGTCGTTTTGTGTCAAAAAGAGAAGTGTCGTTGATTCTTCCTTCCCTGAATAGTCAATTGAACTTTTCGTCAAGTATTTGGCTTGATTTGTTGATATTTGAAGTGTCAAAAGCATTTTTTCATTCAAAATTGAAAAGTGTCATTTAGTCTTCCTTTCTCTTTTGAAGAAGAAATTGTCAAATGTCGCTTTGAGTAAAATATTTCAGATCTTTGCTACACTTAGTTTTCCTTTTTGGCATTTTCCACATTAAGGGGAACGAAAAACAAATACATGCATTTGCATTTGCATTTAGTTTGTGTGCGAAAAATGATTTAGGAAAATGCACTAGTGTGTGCTCTTTTCTCTTTGTTTGAAAGAATTGTAATCTTCTTTCCCTCGTAGCTAGGATTTTCATTGCTCAAAATAAACAACGATTGTTTATCATTGTAGATTGCATTTTAGGAATTTCAAATAAACATCACGTGGTGAACCATTGAAAGGAAAACTTTAAATAAGATCAACTCTAAAATAAATTTCAATGAACCTAACAATGCTTTGGAACTTAACGAAACACATCTAGAAGTCTAGGCTAGAGACATGTTCTAGCATCGTAAAAACTAGTAACTATCATTTTCATCGAAGATTGGGTGATTCCTCCTCCTTGATACGACAAGTGCTAGCACAGACTTGTACTCCCCGTATCGTCGAGTATATATTGGGAGACCACAATAGGCTTATATCATTTATCCATAGGAATCTGAATCTGCCACCTTATTGATCGCAATGCACTTAACACAACATTTAGGAAGATTGACCTCTGTATATAAGTCCTTGGTAATTTCTCTTTAATTTACCACCAAGGAGGATATTGAAATTTTGTGATTGGTTTGGTAATCCCTCTGTCTAGATTTTTCCATAGTAGTCACTTTCATTCCTTTTCGACTCTTTAAAAGAAAATGTCCATTTGAGTACTTGTCACTTCAGGCTCATTAAAAATCGAAGGAGACTAGAGTCATCTTTAGCTTTTTCTCGACTCTTAAAAACTGAAAAAGCAAAGTTGTGTCAAAGCGTCTTTAAAATTAATTGAATTCAGAATAACATCCATGTTCCTTCGTTAATCTTAGGTTGAGATATATGGAGACAAATCCGGGATCCACCAATCAAGGAATCCCTTTTGAGGGGAATCCTAGTCCTTTTTCTTCTTAGGGAAATATTGGTGCTCCGTATATGGCCACACTGTCCCTTCCGAGAATTACAATTGGCCTGCCAGTATGGCTATTCTCATCCTCTGTCATTCAAAATACCATGATTCCTTCACAATCGAATCAGCATCCAATTGATACTGAAGTTGACCCTTCACCATCTTCTTCATTTGTTTCTCCCTCCCCTTCTTCCTCTTTGCTTGGTGAAAGTAGTGATGCTAATAACCAAGTAGCTGAGAAGAAGAAGAAAGGGAAGGAGAAGGAGAAGAAACCAATTCAGCAAGGGGGCAACCATGCTTCATCTGGTAAAAATCCGCACATTAGAATTTCTAAAGCCAAATTTCCATGCGTAGTTTGTGCAAGTGACCATTTTTCTCGAGACTATCCTTGCTTTCCTCGGATCTTGAGAGAATGGTCCCCCCATTCGCACCAACTGGTGTCATCAACCTCTGGGGATCATGTTGATAGCACACCATCAACTAGTAATAGTGAAGTTCATGGGCAAACGAGAAAGGTTAGACTTCCATGTAGGTTATGTGAAGGGGAACATGCCCTTCACCTTTGTCCCTTTCTGGATGAATCCAAAAGAGTGTTGGATAACCATCTTGTTTCACCAGAGTGACTTCCATTTGGCTACAGGAAACTCTCCCCTAGTCCTTTACTAGTTGAAAAACCGACTGACTTAAATCAACCGTCAGTCGAAAGCACTCTCTCCGAAAGTGAATCTCATGAGTCTATACCTGACCAAAATAAACAAGTCAAGGTGTCAGTTGACCCAGTTTTACCTTCATATGATTGTACTCTTCCCAAAGAGAGTGAGAACGATACCGTTTAAATTCTTTTTTCTACTTCAGAGTCCAATGAACTTGGGGGCAGTTCGCCCGTTCCTTCACAACAGGAGGAAAATCCCCCAGTTCTCATACTCAAGGGATTAATTCTCCCGTTTATTCAGTACCCCCTCCAAGTAGTCTAGTCACTTCCTTTTATTGGAATCGACTAGCAATATCTCACCTTCCTTCTTATGTACCTTTCTGGATCATAGTACAAGTTTACAAAATGATCATCTCTGGCACTATCATAGACAAAGGGGCATCAGTGAGTATCCTTTTCTCAACTGCTTGGAAAGTGATTGGTTCGCCATCACTTATGCCTATTACACAGAATTTGTTAGGCTTTAATAAAGGTACCAGTCGACCATTAAGGATCCTTCCTAAGTTATCGATAACTTTGGGAAGGAAAATTGTTCATCTGAATGTGATGATAGTCCCAAGACCGTTAGATTACAATCTACTCCTTGGACGTGACTATGTTTATAACATGGAGGCTATTGTTTCAACACTCTTTCGAGTGATGTGTTTCTTGCATGAAGGAAAGATTGTCACCATTGACCAACTTTCATTTCCCGGTCCAAGCATAGCTCCAAGTCAAACATCATCCCTAAATGGTCCTTGTACATCAGCGGTATCTCTTCAACCTTCATTCCATCCACCTGATTGCCATGAGTAGTCTAGTGAATGTAACAAAGCTTAGGGGGCATGCACCCTTGTCTATTCTATGGATGAAACCAACTGAAAAGATAAGTTTCCCTGTAGGTTATGTGATTGGTCTGACACACCATTCACCTTTGTCTATTCTGCGAACAAAGCCAAGGAAGTGTTTTGTCTATTCTGCGAATGAAACCATCCTACCTAACCATAGAAATTTCCATATGGCTATTGGAGACTCTCCTTTTCATCATGCTGGGGGGCATGCAAACCTTTTTCAATTTCATTTTCCAGCTTTTTAGTTTTTCGTTTCAAGCTTTAGGTTTTTCTTTTTTTCGATTTCTTTTTTGATTTTTAGTTTTTTCATTTAGAAATTGCATAAAAAGAAAGCTAAAACCGAGCATAGTTCCCCCATAGTTCAAGCTCATTAAAAAATGAACCCGCCTTCGGTAATTAACCTTTGTGATGGCTATTCTATCAGCCTTGTGAACCTTGGTTGTGTACCGCTCATCACCTCCATTCTTTTGGCCGATCATATGCTTCCACTTGGATTTTTACCCTTTTGAGGAACAATTGCGACGAGTGGTCTTGTTAGCCAACCTCTTCCCATAAATGACCATGTTTTGAGAAGTTCCAAGCTTACCCGGAACCAATTACTACCCTAGACACCACTCCTTCCTCAAAACCAAGTCTCCTTTAAACCATTTTCAGACTCGTTAAATATGAAAAGATTGTCCGGCAATTGGCCTTTCCAGCTTGTTAAAGTTATTGGAAGAGTCATCCCTCCTGTATGTTTTAATCTTTTTCAGACTTGAGGGATTATCTCATGAAAAAGTTTGAGCGCTTGTCTTTTTCGGTTTGTTAAAGTGATCGGAAAAGTCATCCCTTTCATATTATTTTATCCTTTTTCGAACCTAAGGGATTAATTTACGAAAAATAACTTCTAGAGTTTTCTTTTCGTCCCTTTTCAAACTCTCTAAACATGAAAAGGACCAAGTTATCCTTGTCGTTAAACTCGGTAAAGAAATAGTGACAAACTTGTCCATTCTAGACAAGAACGAGTCACTGTCACTAGAGTCGTTAAAACATAGCGACAGGTTTTCCTGAAGGGAAAATTATAGAACAAGCATATGTTATCCTCCTCAAGATTAACAAAAATAAAGAAGTACTGGTCATCAATGATTGGGGAAAAAGGGAAAAAACTTGAAGAAATTTATGGTATCAGTGTGATGCAGGAAAGTGTTCCCTCTATGGACAGAGGCAACCCCTCTAGCCCTAGAGTGGGTCTAGTCACAAACAAAGACAGATCAACAATAGATTTCCTTAAATAGTTCAAGTTGGAGGCCTACCTCAACGGCTGGTCGATGGAGTTCCGTTGCGCTTCTCTAGCTTCCGCTTCCTTCTCCTCAACGAGTGATCAACTTGAAACAAAGCAAAGGAATACAACAAAGCACATAACCGAATACAACAATGAACTATTTACTCACAAAGTCAAGAAGTCATGAGCTATCAAGTACATTACATACAAGACATAGGAAAACATCATTGATTGCATTAATACTGAAATAAGAGTCAGCTTACAACCAAAGTCTTGACGTCACAAGCCTTCTCAGAGAAGAGTCCAGCCAACATGTTCTTCAAGCATTCACTCTTTGAAGATGGATCTCCCAACACACAAGAGCTCTCTCACTCATAAGCTTCACACAAGGTCAAGGGTACCTTACAACCTTCCACAAACTATCAATAATTCCACACTTATCACACTCACACCAGCTATCTAGCAAACTCACAAAGCACTCACAACACTGCTCAACTAGCCAACTATCAGAACTATCCAACTAGTAATGCATAGCAATGGTGAGAGTTTAAATAGGAGAAGAATTCTCCATGAAAGGTGGAAAGGAGAGCTTATCACCAAGGAAGGTAGCACAATTGACGGAACTGCCACACCAGGGAAGGAAGGGCGACATAAACAAGGCCAACAACTAGGTCTGGAGTCATCCAGAAGGCCGACTGTTGGAACAATTCACCTAATCTGGATCATCGTGGGCACAGAACTGATCTTTAGCACTAACAGCGCAAGTGATCAGTGCAGATAGTCAAATCATCGCTGAAAAGACCACATAGCCCCGCGCTGGTGCTTAAAATCGAGCCATCACGGGAATAAGGTGTACTTTTGCGCTGGCAGCACGGTCGTCTGTTCATGAGCGCCTTTCAGCTCATTTATTAGACCAATATCCGCGATGGGGTAGGCAACTTTGGAAAAGTGGGTCAATTGGCAACTTAGGAGAGCATTTGTCTGTCATAATCATGTTTTACTTGGACATGTGACACAGTGAGAAGACCGGGAGTGAAAGCGGTGATAAATTATGTAACAAATTCCCCCTAAAGTATGAAGCCCGAGAGAGTGGGAGTGGTGAAATGCTTTACAAAACAACTGAGCTGGAACACCATCTGGAAGGATCTGTATGCAATTCGAACTGATATCTCTGAAGTACATGTATTTTAGGCATGGCCGCAGCCATCCAAAAGACATACGGAAAAGGTCTGTGGTATGGACGCAGCCACCCAACTAATGAGACCATGATAATGATAAAGGTATGGTTGTAGCCATTCATGAAGACTTAGGTATGGGCGCATCCATCCGTCAATGAGTCATGTAATCATAAACCAATCCATGCAGCCCGAGCGTGAGTAATCTGAGCCCGGGGTCTTGAACCCAACCGACCATAGTACAAATTCTAACATGCAAATAGAGGTGCTGAAGTCGAGCATGATAGAAAATCGCTTGATTACCGGTCAATGATGAAAACCGTTAACAAGCACGAGAGAAACCACCAATAATGCTAATGGTTCTCAAGGTACTGTCCAGTACAATCCACGAAGTGCGAAGAATGAGCTGAAGTCAAACACTCATGGAATCACCCGATTGACGACCAATGATGCAAATCGACTGTCAGGTGTAAAGAACTTGCCATTGAGGTATGCAAGCTCTAAGGTACCAAAGCGGATCTCTAGATCAATCTCCTGGATAATGAGCTGATGTCGACAGGACACGACCCATCGCAGGAGGGCCATAATGTTTCCCCCATAAATAAAACGAGATAAGGAACAAGTGGTAGATGGTGAAATAGAATATCAGAGAAGGAGACAGAGGTGTAAACTGCAGAAGGATTATACTCTTGAACATGTCAGCGACACGATTCCGGAGGGTGGTGGCATTCAGGTACCAAAGGATTGAAAGCTTGATGGAGACAGCATGGATCAGATGGAATGAGGCTAAATGACATCCCAAACCCATGGAAGTCCAAATGACGATGTATGGATGTCCCAACCCGACAAGAAGCAGAAGTGTCAATGTTCAAGAGTGACTCGCTGCCATAGACAATCGATTAAAAACCTGTTATAGAATCCAACCTAGTAATAGTTTAACGAGCGCTAGGGGGGGGAAGCTCGAGTCCCGTCATGGTGACGAGTCCAATGTCATCAGAGTTTAACGAGTCTGACATAGGCAAAACCCAGAGTCTTTTTCATGTTTAGGGAGTTTGAAAAAGACACGGAAAAGAAAACTCCAGAGGGATCCTTTTTCATAAAGTTGTGTCTCTCGAGCCCGAAAAAGTATAAAACAATACTTGAAAGAACCCCTTGACCATTAGGATCAAGGAGTACTTTTCGTGATTAGTGATCTCGACCCGAAAAAGTAGAAAAGCGACCGAAATCATGTCGTTTTGTAACCATTAACGAGCCTGAAACGACAAAGGCCCGGCAATCTTTTCGTTTTTAAACGGTCAGAAAAAGAGCTTAAAGCAGACCGCCTCTCATTTTGTTTAACGATTCAAAAGGAATAACTTAGCAATCTTTTCATCTTTAAATGGTCGGAAAAGAGCTGAAAGCAGACCTCAATTTTTGTTCTCTTTAACCAGTCAAAAAGGAAAAATACTTGGCAACCTTTTCATTTTTTACGAGTCAGAAAAGAGCTTAAAGGAGATTCATCCTTGAGGAACAAGTGGTATAAAGGGTAGCAACTGGTTCTGACAATGGTGGAACTGCTCAAAACATGTAATGGTAAAGAGGCTGGCTAATAAAACCACTCATCGCTGCAGTTCCTTAGGAAAGGAAAGCAACCAAGTGAAAGCATATGATCAGCCAAAGAGATGGTGGCAATGGAATGAAACAACCAAGGCTCATCTAGTATAATTTAGTGGATAAAAAGGCAATCATGAGGTGTAAATCAGGAATGGGTTCATTTTTACACAAGCTTGAACCATGGAGAACTCTGCTTGGATTTGGTTTCATGTTTACACAAGCTTGAAATGAAAAGCTATGCTTGTTATAAGTTCACATGTCGACAGCATAATGACGTAAACCAAGGTACATGCCCCCCAAGCTTCATTGCATTCAACGAGGTGGATGGAATGAAGGTTCACTTTCGAGATATTGGAAAGACTCGACTTGGATTTTACGAGATCTTAAACAAAGACTCGATTTGGAAAGGGAGGTGTTTCATTTTTTAACGAGGTTGACACAGTAAAAGAACTATCCTCATAACCCTTGTTTCATTTTGTAACGAGCTTAACACAAGATCAGGAACTATGCTCGAGACTCCTGGTTTCATTTTTTAATGAGGTTGAGATAGGAACAAACTATCCTCGTACACCTTGTTTCGTTTTTTAATGAGGTTGACACAAGATCAGAACTATCCTCGGGCACCTTGTTTCATTTTTTAACGAGGTTGACACAAGATCAGAACTATCCTCGAGACTCTTTGATTCATTGGCCATATGAGGACATGGCTCCCAAGAGGTCTTCGCGGGATGGAAGAAACACACTCTGGGAGGAACACATGTCATGAGGCACAAATGACAGATCAAGTTCTAATGCCCCCAGTACATGATGTACGAGACCATCTGCATGATCATCAGTAAAGGTGGAGATGGAACAGGTAGCCACATAATTGACCTGCGGCAAAGAAGGTACTACTTGCGAGCAAGAACCGAGAGGAGATGACGGCTGCACAGGAGCTGTCGGGTGACTACAACACGATAATTGATCTATGGTCACGATTCTTCCATTGTGTGGAAAACAAACCACACAGAAAAGTGAAGAGACAAGGGCCCCCATGGCATAAACATAGTCACGGCCAAGGAGAAGACTGAAATCTAAAGCACCTTCGACAATTAGTACATCTATATAGACAGTTTTGCCTCCCAAAGTAACAGGGAACTTCGAAAGGATCCCTAATGGTTGATTAGTTCCTCCGTCAAACACTAAAAGATTCTGTGCGACCAGCACAAGCTGTGGGGAGCCCAAAGCTTGCCAAGTAGTGGAAGGCATAAGACTGACAGATGCACCCTCATCCAAGATAGTGCCAGGTACTGCCTTATCATAGGCATGTATTGTAATCTGGAAAGGCACATGGGATGGAAGGCGAAAGACAATCAAATGACTCCATTCGAAGGAAACGACTAAACTACTCGGTGGGGGTATCATATGATTTCCCCCCTGCTCTATAGGAACCGAAGAAGGACCCTCTTGACCAGCAGGGATAGGAGGGTTGTTTTCGAACTCAGGAGAATCTGATGAGATGAGAAGAACATGAGCATGATGCTCTTCCAAAATAGAGTGATCAACAGGTGGTGAACCCAAGTTGACACTCTCTCTGACCAATGGTTGGTCTGGAACAAGCTTAGCATAGCCAGGTTCAGAAAGAGGAGGATGGACAAGAGAAGAATCTAAGTCAATCTCTTTGTCAACAGTGAGAGGGTTTGAAGAGAGCCTTTGATAACCAATGGGAAGTTGGGGTGAAGAAGCTGTAAGACCTTCCAAAACGGCGGAAGCTTTATCCATGAGTAGACAAAGGTGAAGGGGATGGTTGCCTTCACATAGCCTACAGGGGAATCGAATCTTCCCTTCCTTCTTACTGTTGCCAGTTGATAGGGTGGCATCGCCTTGAGCTTTAGAGGACGATGAGGGACAAGCCGGATCATGAGACCATACTTCTAGGATCCTAGGAATGCTAGGACAATCACGAAGAAGATGGTCACCCTTGCACAATTTACAAGGAAACTTAACCTTCCGCGGAAGAGCAGAAGGTGTTCCGACCTGAGCTGTACTTGGAGCAGTAGGTGGACAGGTGGCCTCGCACTTATCGGACTTCTTCTTCTTCGTCTTCTTCTTCTTCTTCTTAGTCTCCTGGTTACTAGGTGTGAAACTTTCACCAGGCAAAGGAGGAGATGAGGAGGAAGAAACAGGGGAAGAAGGCCTAGGCCCAGCCTTGGAATCATCATATCGTGGTTCGGACGAAGGAGACGGTGGAATAGGAGTCATGACACTCGAGACCACCAAGGTTGAAAACAACTATACGGGTAAACCGATGGTCAACCTAGGCAAGGACAATGTTACCATATATGGAGCACCAGCATTTCCAAATGAAGGGAATGGACTGAGATTTCCATCTGGGGGAAAACCTTGGCGGGTAGACTCGGGGATTATTTCCATCGAGAACGAGCTTGAAAAACACTCTTATCACAACCAAGAACTCAAACTTTTACCAGGAATGTTTCGTGGGCAGTAAATTTTATGACACAAAAATAGAACTTGACCTTTTCATGTTTTAAGAGTCGAGAAAAGGACAAAAAGGTGACTCTATCTCTTTCGAGGTTTAATGAGCTTGAAAGGACAAGTGCTCAGATGAACCTTTTCTTTTAGGGAGTCCGAAAAGGATCGAAATTGACTACTCTAGAGAACTAGGCAAAAGGTTTACCAGACAATTCATAAAACTGCATATACACCTTGGCAATCATATGAAAACCAAGGACTTTCTGAACGACAGTCAATCTTCCCGAATGTTGTGTTCGGTGCATTACGACTTGTAAGCTGGCAGACACGGCTTCCTATGGATAAAGGATGATAACCTAGTGTGGTCTCCCATATACTCGACAGTACGTGGGAGCACAAGTCCGTACTAGACCACTATTGAGTCACAAAAGGAGGAATCACCCAACCTTGAGTGGAAACAAAAGTTGCTAGGTTTGATGATGCTGGAGCACGTCTCTAGCCTAGACCTCTAAATAGTGTGTGTTATGTTCCAATGCGTTGTTAGATTCATTCAATTCATTTTAGAGTTGATCTTGGATTATGTTTCAGTTTTAAGGCCTTACCGTATGTATATAATAAATCCTAGGATGCAGCTAGAATGAATGAAAAATATTTTTACTTCAATGAACACCTACCTACAGGAGGGTAGAGAGATCATTCCCAAACCAAGAAAACCAAGACAAGTGAGTTCAAACACTAAGAAACACAATGCATCAATACACTAATCTCACGATGCATCGATATTACTAATGAAAGATTTGAAATTCACTTTCCAAATTCTCAAACATGAAAATTCGTAACGCAAATGTACTTTCACTTTCGTATGCTAAATGAATGCAAACTTTTGATTTTATTTTTGTTTTAAATTCAAAGAAGCAAACAAGAAAGTGTGAACTGATCGATCCAAACAATTTTGATCTATGCTTGGTAGTGAAGAAATCGAATCAACATAAAAAATTGGTTCAATAATCGACACTAAAAATCAACCAACAAGAAAACAAGTAGCACAAGAGCCTCAAGCAAATCACAAGAAGGTTGTGGATGAACCTTGAATAGACAAGTAACCCAAGCAAATGGTTTCTCGATGAAACTTCTAAAGGGCTAGGTCACAGTCAAAAAATAACACAAGACTCACTCAATGAAATCAAAGAGACAGTACCCTAACCAAAAGCAATTATAACGAGCTAATGAGAGACAAGAAACAATAGGGGATAAGCAAGATTGATGAATTTAGGAGGTAAAGTTATAAAAACAACTTTTCAGAATCATCGCAAGTTGTACACTAACAACCCGAGATGATCAGCGCAAGTTTTACATAGAAAACCCGAGATGACCAGTGCAAGTTTTACACAGACAACCCGAGATGATTGCGGAAAAACACCTATTTTCCGCGATGATGCGATTTCGAGAGTCGTCGTGGGAATTGAACTAGAAACCCAAGATCATCATGGGTGCAAAGCTATAAATTGGTGATGAAGTCGCGACTGTTAGGCTTTTTTCAACGATGATCGCGACTGTTAGGCTTTTTTTCACGATGATGTTCAAAAACAATGCCAAATGAACAAAATCTCCCAAATAAAAAATAGTCAATCCTTCAATCAAATAGGGGTATTTCCCAGATCAACCCAGGAAACTCAAAGTACTAATAACTAATCCCCAAAACTTCAAAAGAGACCAAATAAAAAAAAAATCAAGACAAGAGTAAACAAGAAAAACAAAGGCCAAAACTCCTCCCTAGCAGAGTCGCCAATTTGTGATGCAGGAAATTGTTCCCTCTGCAGACAGAAGCAACCCCTCTAGCCCTAGAGTGGGTCTAGTCACAAACAAAGACAAATCAACAATATATTTCCTTAAACAGTTCAAGTTGGAGGCCTACCTCAACTGGTGGTCAATGGAGTTTTGTTGCTCTACTCCAGCTTCCGCTTCCTTCTCTTCAACGAGTGATCGACTTGAAACGAAGCAAAGGAAATACAACAAAGCACATAACCAGATACAACAATGAACTATTTACTCACAAAGTCAAGAAGTCATGAGATATCAAGTACATTACATACAAGACATAGGAAAACATCATTGATTGCATTAATAATGAAATAAGAGTCAGCTTAAACCAAAGTCTTGATGTCACAGGCTTCTCAGAGAAGAGTCCGCGCGCATGTTCTTCAAGCATTCACTCTTTGAAGATGGATCTCCCAACACACAAGAGCTCTCTCACTCATAAGCTTCACACAAGGTCAAGGGTACCTTACAACCTATCACAAACTATCAACAATTCCACATTTATCACACTCACACCAGCTATCTAGTAAACTCACAAAGCACTCACAGCACTGCTCAACTAACCAACTATCAGAACTGTCCAACTAGCAATGCATAGCAATGGTGAGAGTTTAAATAGGAGAAGGAGTCTCCATGAAAGGTGGAAAGGAGAGCTTATCACCAAGGAAGGTAGCACAATTGACGAAACTGCCACACTAGGGAAGGAAGGGCGACATAAACAAGGCCAACAACCAGGTCTGGAGTCATCCGGAAGGCTGACTGTTGGAAGAATTCGCCCAATCTGGATCATCGTGGGCACAGAACTGATCTTCAGCGCTGACATCACAAGTGATCAGTGCAGATAGTCAGATCATCACTGAAAAGACTACATAGCCCCGCGTTGGTGCTTAAAATCGGGCCATCGCAGGAATAAGGTGTACTTACGCACTGGCAGCGCGGTCGGTCTTTTCATGAGCGCCTTTCAGCGCATTTATTAGACCAATATCCGTGATGGGGCAGGAAACTTTGGAAAAGTGGGTCAATTGGCAACTTAGGAGAGTATTTGTCTGTCATAAGCATGTTTGACTTGGACACATGACACAGTGAGAAGACCGGGAGTGAAAGTGGTGATAAATTACTGTGTAACAAGCAGGTCGGTCTTGAACATGACACTTTCACTCCATCACCATTATTGAGTTGGGTTGGGTTATTTAGTTCAGTGGTCATCTCACAATTGGTCTTCCACACCATCCATCTTTTGGGGTTAACACTACCAATCCATCTTAGTGTCGCCGACATGTTCAAGAGAAGTCATTCAGTTGAGAAACCACAATCTAGTTAATGCCTCATCCACTGCAATACCTTCAACCTTCATTTTTCATGACTGCCATCCCTAAACCTTGTGTCATCAGATCGTTTTCACCTCCAAAAAATCATTTGCTTCGTTTCGTGTTGTAGATGTAGGATACATTAAGGCCATCCTACAACGAGTCACTTCTTGTTGAAATTAGCTCATTATCCAAGAAGTTGGCTTAGAAACAACCCTTTCAGTACTTGGAAGCTTGCATGCCTCAATGGCAAGTTTCTCACTTCTGGCGATAGGTTGACATCAATGGCCTTTGACCAAAAGATTTTGCGTGGTGTTTGACATCGGATCATATATTCACACCACGTGAATTGTACTGTAGTACCTTGAGGGTCATTATCATTATTGGTGACTCCTCTCGCATCTGTTAACAGCTCACATTATTGGCTGGTAATCAAGCGATGTCTTTCCATGTTCGACTTCAGAACATCTCTTCACATGGATTGACTTGTACATCAGGCAAAGATTGAACGAGTTTGAAGACCCCGGATCTAGTTTCATCCATCCAGGCTGCAATATATTCAAGGATATAAAGACGTCAAATGTACAAAGAAGCTGCATAGATGGTCATCCGGACCAAGGATGATGACTCTACCTCTAAAGAATCACCAGTCTGCATCTGGAGACGACTATCTGATCTATGTACATTAAATGAATATATAAAGCTGAGCATGGGAATGCCCGCCTCAGCTAGATCATGAAAATTATATTATGATGATGTATTGTATTGCATCTTATACAGGTCACCTTTCGGTTCGAAACCTCAAATCCTCATGATAAAGCATTTCACCTGACATCAAAGTTTCCAACTTCATGCTTTAGGGGGAAACTGTTATAGACATATTTGGGCACTTTGACCCCAAACTTATATATCAATAAACTAGGGCTCATCAACCCCTAAAAGAGTTGTTTCATACCCTAAAAGAACATGGTCATCTGATTACATCATTCCCCAAAAGTTCTACCTAAAAAACCATCCAGAAATGGCCTAAACTGAACCATACTGACTGCTACACTGGCTAGGTGTGATGCATACTGAGTGGTACACTGCTTAGGTGCAATGCATATTGATTAGGCCTTTCATAGGGTGTGATGGGCGAGGATGGACAAATGTTCGAGACAGTTTGCTAAGTTTATACTCATGGAATCTTCTAGAAACTTCTCCTATGACACTTGCCTCTTTGAATTCGCCAGGGATGAGTAAGAGATCCAAGAAATCTCCAAGTGGAACCAAATGCAACAAGTGGAATGACACTAATCAAAACCCCAGAGATGACTCACACCCTTGCACACATCTATAAATGGATCCCTCATCTAAGAGATCTGGAGGCTAGAATATTGTGAATTGCAAGGAAGTGCTGATAGTTTGTATTTGAGAAAAGAGCATTGTATTGTTGGTGTGATCTTTCTATTTCATGAGGTGAAGAGGGATTGATGCTGGGAGGATGATGTTGAATCAGACAACTGGGTTGTAATTCTCCCTTCTATTTAATAGAGTTCTTCAAGTTTTCTTCCATATAATTGTGCAATTGTGAATGTTATCATTTGTGAATGCTATTGTATGTTCATTATATATCTGATTATGTAATGCTTATGATATAATAGATCAAGATGCTTTGATGATTCTTTGTTACTGTGTTTCTACAAATACACTCCAAGCAAGATATGTACGGGGAGGAGTTGCAAGCTCTGTCAAGGGGGAGAGAGATCAAGCAAAGGGGAAGTTCCAGGTTTGTTCCATTGTCTTTCTCTTATCTATTATACATAGAAGAAATCGTGAATTGCTTTAAACTGTTGTTTCTAGGGTAGCTGCCAAACCTAGAGGGCTAGTCGTTCGAAAAGACACTAGTTTTCCCAGAAACAGTTGAGACCATTATCAAGTGATCATGGCAATCAAGCGTGGAAATAATTTGATATATCTCATTTCCTCTCTTGATTCCACCCATCCCAACTCTGATATGTGTCTTCCCCTGTGCCATTTCCACATGTTTCCTACATAAATTCCCTGTGACCTGACCATTATGCCCTAAACACTGATCATCACAGTTTGAAACTATTTTATTTAAAATTTCTCATGCATAAGTTATTCCATTTGTTAGCACCTGTGTTCTTTAAGCTATCTTTGACTAACGACCCAAAACCCAAGGACTCTTGAGCAACATTAGCTTCTAGGTTCCTTTGCTCGTCAGGTAATTTATAATTCTTTTGTCTTTGTATAATTCACCACCATACTCAAATTAAGGAAGGGCTTGTCAAAAACCCCTAAGTATTAGCAATCAAAACCCTCAAGCCACACTGCACCATTCATGGACACCGAAGGGGAAATTCATGACCTCGTTTGTCCTCTAAATTTGTGTAACCTCTATTTTGACTTTTATGGATACTACCTAAATAACAAAGACCCCTTTTGTATCGTTGAGTCAAGGTTGTGCCACCTCATCACCCCCAAGGTGTACTATTTCCTAGAATTCATATCCCAGATCATGGCCACATTCATCAAAGAGAAAAAATGTCATATTTCCTCCACCGGGGAGAAAATTCTAGAAGTCACCCCTAAACTAATTCAAAACACCTTCCTTTATCCAAAAACCCAAAATTTGGAGAAGTTCATAGAGACTACACTTTTAGATGAATATGTTGGGCTCTCAGCTAGAGAGAAACAAGTATTTCATCAATTAATCATGGCCCCAGATGCACAATTGCCTGCTAGCTTAGAATCCCTTCCTATTTCCTTATTTCAAGAATTTGTGCAACCTACCCTCTCCATTATTCTATGGTTGTTTAGGGATGATGAGACAATAAATGTTTGCAAAGCGAACTTAGCACTTTTACATAAAATGATGAAATCATATATTGTACTTCACATTCCTTCTTTCCTAGCCAAGGCTATCAAATTATAGTGTGAACAATTCCAACTGGATTCCTCCTTCAATTATTATTCTATAGTTGTTTACTTGTTCCTTTACACTCATATGGAATAATTTGAATACCTAGGCCTCAATGTCATAGACTCCCATAAACAAATGAAATTTGTGGTGGACTGGGATAGTTCTTTGAAGAAGAAACATAATAATGAGGGGTTTAGTCATTTTATCTCTATTTCATGGATATTATTACAAAATTATTTTAAAATCCCCCCTACTAGATTCCTACCCTATAGGAGGAGAATCCTTCAGCACGTTAAGGACACTAGGGTGGGTGACTAGTATTTATTTGAAGACTACACTGAAATCCGAATATATGGGTCTGAATTGCCTCCCTACCAATTGTCCATATTTATGCCCATGAAAATTTTTCTTTGGAATTCATCAGACAAAGCTTAAACACAAACCATATCCATTTTTCCCCATCCAAAAAGGGCTTTATGTTTAAGCTTCCCATGATAGTGGGCCCCTTTGTTTTTAAATCTAGACAGGTTTTCCAATAAGTGGAACTTATGCTAAAGGAGTTAAATTTTGAACTTGGAGAAGTGTGGCACTATGATATTCATGGTGTTATTTCTACTAAGAGGAAAGACATCAATGCTTCTGCTTATGAACATGAATCTAGGTCAGAATTAGAATGGAAGGATAATTTTGATTTGTGGCATATTAACATAGAGATCGAGATTGAGACACTAAGGATAAAAGAAAAGTCTCACAAAAGAAGCATTGACAAGGCAGGGGACACTGGAATGGAGGATGCATCCTCAACTAAGAAAGTGAAGATTCAAGAGCAGGCAAAAGAAGAAATTGAGGTAAAATTAACTGAAAAGAGGCTAGATCAACCCAACTTCCAAGTACAACTAGAGGGCCCCCAACAAGATACTACCTCCAGTTTGATTAAGGTGAAAATCCTGGATTTTGTGGGGGATGCATCAGTACTAACCCCTAAATTGGAGGAAGGGCAGCTAACAGAGGAGAGAAACAAAAAATTTAGGGATGACATCTCATCGCAACTGGAATCCTACTTAGTGCCATATTAGACAAGGATTTTGGCTACTATCAACCAAGAAAGAAGCTAGATGAAGCGCTCCTTATATCATCACTGAGTTCAGTCCCTCCCATCTGGACCATGGTTCAAAATGGTATATTTTTCTCTAGACATGACCAATGTCCCTTTGCAAGACAAGATTAATTTACACAAGGGGAGATTTTATATAATGATTTAAGCAAGGGAGCCTTAACTGTCAGCAAGGCTAAGAAGCTGTTGGAGAAAGAAGATACTAAGGTAAAACAAGAAAGAGCAAACTCAAGAGCTCTTCATCTTCAAAATGAAAACTACAAAGAACTGATCATCAAGATATGGGTTGAACCCAATGACAAGGCCATCATGGATGCCATCATCAAGGGTTCAAAATCAGAAATATAGTCACTGATACAACAACTTAAAATGCTTACTACAAAGCATGTGCAAACCAAGGAACTAGCTCAAATTGAAAATGAGAAGGAAAACCTCGCTAGGTAGATAATTAAGAGGAATGATGAGGTAGTGTCTCTAAAAATGTGGGTGAGAGAGATGCAACAACACATAGAGTCCCATATTTGTGTTGTGGTTGTGCTAGACAACCCACAAAGTCCCACTGATTAGTTAACCAAAGCTCTCATAGAATAGTAGTTGTCATAAAGTGAGATAAAGAAGGTTCAGACTAACTTGGAGAACACCAAACACACATTGAAAATAAGGAGAAGCTACTTCAATCCACTCATCAAAATCTAGATCAAATTAACAACAAATATCTCGCAGCATGGGAGTGTTAAAAGAAAAATTGAAGGAAAATATGGCCCTTGTTGAAGCTAGATAGATAATACGGGAAGACATCATCTCAGAAATGAAGAAAATTTGGCAACATCTGAAATTGATTGTAAAGCAGAAGGTTGTGGTAAAACATTGAGTTCTTTGTCATGTTAGTTAAAGCGGAGAATGTTAAGAAGGTAAGTATTGGTGAGAGATGTATCAAACACCTTAATGAAAATTCAGCTGATGAATTAAGGGTGATAGACATCATTGACAAGATCAAGGCGATTATGGAAATCGCTAAAGTGATTCGAAAGTGATCATGAGTGAGTGAGCTAGCAAGGGGGGTTGCAACCTTAAATTCTAATTTTGACCAGAGGACTAGAGCATGGCTACACAATTGTTGGGATTTCCAAGGGAAACTACTACCTTGGGAGAAATATGAACAATTGATACTTGAAGCCAACAGCAAGGTGGATGCATCATGCGAGAAAACTGTCATTCTCAAGGGAAGTACCATAGAAAACTATTTTTAAAGGGATTTCCAGTAACTATGGTTAGTGAAGACCTTGTCCATCAACAAACCAAACTACACAAAGCTTACAAACTTGAGGATGGCCTCCAGTACCCTTATTCACGCTCGCATACCAGATCTAGTTTTATGTCAAAGGTGTGACTAACTAGTCAACCCACAGTAAATCACGGTGGTGGAGCCCATGCCTACCTCTAAGGATCAAGCAAGATGACATTTAGGATCTCTTCCATTTTGGAAATTTTTATATATTTTATTTTCAAGAAGGTATCAAGTTGTTATGTGATGATTAGAGTAGTTAGGCCTCCGACACACAAACACAAACAATTAGTTTAGCCAGTTGTCACTCTAGAAGATATGTTTGTAACTGTTTTGTGTGTACTCTTCCTATAAGAGGTAAGAGGGAGCTCATTAGAAGGATTTGATTTTCTATTCAAGAGACCACTATATTTCTATAAATTTGGCACGTTTTTGTAACAAAAATATATGTTTGTTGTTCTAAAAGACTAATGAAGAAGTTTTTGGTGTTTCCAAGCATTGATATGTGGAGTATGTATTCTTATTTGTGTATCATTTTCATATGTGTTTCTTTCCTCTTAGAAATTGTGTAATTGTAGTTGTTGGAACTAAATCTTGTATGTCATATTTATCTATGTCATGTTATGGCAGATGGTACTTGTAAATGTAATATTGAAAGCCCTAAATTTCACTCCATGGTCTCTAATCTCATTATCTTTCTCCAAATGCACATGATTCTATTAACTAGCCCTCTGCACCAAACTTCTTTCTCCATTTCTTCCCTTAGCTATACTACGAAAATAAAATAATCTTCACTACTTATGCGTAGGACACCATGGCTGAACATTACTTCTTTGGAACAATATATTGTCAATGTATGTAACATATCTACTTTCTAAGTATGATTATTGACCCAATTTCAAATTATCTTATACTTTTAAACTCTTGAGCGATAAATATTTATCTACAATCAAATTTAAGAGGTCCTAGGCATTGACCCTTATTCTCAACCTGGGGATTGTCTCTAGGAGCGACAAAAACTTTCATCAAAGGAAACATCCTCACATGGCCTATGGAATCATGCATGAGGGATTATTTTACCTTGGGATCTAGATTTGAAGGACTCTATATCATTAATGGAAGATCTCTACTAGCAATGGTCCATGACATCAATCATCAAAGTGATTTATGGCACCAAAGGTTGGCACATCTACATTATGAAGCCCTACCAAAATTGAAGAATCTAGTGTTTGAGATGCCTAATGTTCAAGCTAGTCATGGTGGAGTATGTATAGGGTGTGCCAGTGGAAAGAAGACACAGGGACCATTCCCCTTTAACTGAACAAGACTAATGATATTCTTCAACTCATTTATTTTGACCTATCTATACCCATGCCTATTCACTCTATTGGTAGACATCTCTACTACATAATATTTATTGATGAATTCTCCAGGAAGACATTCATATACTGCTTGAAGCAGAAGGATGAGGCTTCTGATATGTTCAAGGACATGAAGGGGCTAATAGAAAATCAAATAGGGAAAAAATCAAAGTCTTCGGGTCTGAGAATGGTGGAGAATATACATCAAATTATTTTTTTTATTGTTGCAAGAAGGATGGAATCGAGAAGGAAACTATCGTACCTTATAATCCCAAGAAAAATGGTGTGGTCTTTAGGTTCATCATGGAAGTTTCATGAGCTATGATACATGATCAAAAGTTGTGTAAGTTCCTCTAGTGAGAACCTACAAATATAATGGTCTATGTACCAAATAGATTTCCTCATAAAGCTTTGGATAACAAGACTCCCAAATAATTTTTCACAAGAGTGAAGCCTAACATTGGAAATCTCAAGATATTTGGTTGTTCTGTATATTTCCATGTGTCAAAGGAAAAGAGAAATAAGATAAATGCCACTAGAAAGAAAGGTATTTTTGTTGGATATTGTGAAAATTCTAAATCATATAGAAATATATATATATATATATTATATATATATATATATATATAGAGATAGAGAGAGAGAGAGAGAGAGAGAGAGAGAGAGAGAGAGAGAGATAGAGAGATCTAGCCAAAGGAAGATCGAGTTTAGCAGGGATGTAACTTTTGACGAAGATGTTTCCCTTGGAAAAGCAAGGAATCTTCCTTTGCCTCCTCCTATTGAAAAGAGAGATTATGACATGGACCTACTAGAACATCCTTTTGTGCTGAAATATAAGAAGGATATTGTTGATGACCCCATCGATCATATGGACACCTTTGATTCTCCTCCAAGTGATCCCCCTACCAAGAAGAGACCATTATGGCTTCGTGACACGTTACAGGATGATGAGAGATATGTTTCTACCAAAATGACCTTTAGAGAAAGAAATAATGCATGTTGATACCAGGGATACGTTGCATCTATGAGCACTATCATCCAAGTTGAGCCTTCCACTTTTGAAGAAGTTGCGAAGGAATAGGTTTGGAAGGATGAAATGGTTAAGAGTATGAATCAATTATGAAGAATGATGTATGGGATGTTGTTCTAAGGCCTAAAGTAAAATCTATCGTAGATTCAAAATGGCTATACAACATCAAGCATGGAGTTGATGGAAGCATTGAGAAGTATAAAGAAAGGTTCATGACCCAAGATTTCTCCTAGAAAGAGGGAGAATATTCTGATGATATATTTTCTCCCATTTCCAATTACACTACCATTAAATAGATTGTTTCCCTTTCCGTTAGGATGGACCCTTCACCAGATGGATGTAAAGACAACATTTATTCATGGCATACCATAGGAAGAGGTGTACATTGAGCATCTTCAAGAATTTGAAGTGAAGAATAGGAAGACTCACGTTTGTAGGTTGAAGAAAGCATTATATTTTGTGAAATAAGCCCCTAGAGCCTAGTATGCCCACATTGATAGTTACCTGGTGAAGCTTGGATTCACGAGAAGTAGTGTTGACCTGAACCTATACTTCAAAGTGGTCCAGGATATGCCTTTGATTTTGATTTAGTATGTTGGTGATTTATTCTTAATCGGTAGTGACCCTCTAATACTCGAGTTTAACAGAGAATTGGCCTCTGAGTTCGAAATGAAGAATCTTGGTGTGATGCACTACTTTATGGGACTAGAGGTGTCACAAAGACCTAGAGATATTTTCCTTTCCCAAGGAAAATATGTCATGAAGTTTTTGGAAATATTTGGAATGGTAGAATTAAATTCCCAAGCCACACCAATGGAGATGAACTTCAAGAAGCTATGCAAAAATTCTAGTGGACTTGATTTAGAAATTCCTTCTAAGTATTGATAATTGATTCAGACACTAATGTTCCTTGTGAACACCCATCTAAATATATGCTTTTCAGTGAAAAATTTGATTCAATTCGTGACTGAGCCCCTTTCATCCAAGTGGATATTAGTGGCTGCCCACCTATTCCCCCTAGACCTTCAGTTAGTTTCACCAGTTTTCTTGATTATAGCAGTGTTTACTATTTTTAGAGATTTTTTGAGTCCTGAATTTCTAGAGTTTTTTTTTTACTCCATAAACAATGTTTTTTTAAGGTCCGTCGTAGGCCCATAGCCATAGGAAAGGGCTTGTTGCAAATCCTGTAGTACTATTTTCTTAGTGGGTTCTAACCCAGGTTCAAAGTTAAAATTGCCAAACAAATCCCTACACTATTGGCCCTTTTGGCATCAACCCGCAAAGCGCGGACTGAAGTCTCACCCGAAGTAGTATGGGGGGATGTTGGAAACAAGTTTCCGCACCCAGAGATGAGCGCAATGTCGTTTTGTGCCCTAAACCTGACTTCACGCAGATCGATAAGCATCTAAGGCTTATCAATATAACTTCCTTTAACAAACCTCTAGACCTTCGTGAAGGTCTACAACTATCTTTCGCGGACCCTAAACAAGTGAATCAACCACTACGCACCTCTGTAACTACCCTTAGTTGTCCATTTACCCAGATTGGATTAAGTGCTTGATAACATGAACATGCAACAAGATATTCTTCGTGTAGATAGTTACTATTACTTGTGTTCATGTGACAATGTAAATCACGGAAAATCATGCATCAATATAGCATTAATTCATAAACCCATCATTCATCATAAAATAATAGCACATTCATTCATAACAAAAATAGATAGAGAAAACATCGATATTTCCATAATAATCTCTTTATTGATACTTTAGTTATTCTGATAGACTCAAGACTTCCCTGCGCACTCAGCTGCAGGGGTCCACGCACTCAGTTGTGGACTCTACTCCAGGCCTCTATGCACACAGTTGTAGAGCCTCTCTTCTACTAAGACTTCTTCGCTCTTACTTCTAATAAGCCATTACATTTATGTTCATCCTTTGTTACTTACCTTAGACTCTTCTAAGACTCTCCTTTTTATACAATCCCATGGTCCGCGGACCATGGGTAGATCTACTAAAGCCAACATAACTTACATAACAGAAGGGTAAAACCCTTTATGACGCTTTACCATCTACATGCTCTACGACCATATCTTGTGGAGACTTTACATTCTTTACAACAAAACTTAGGCTTTTTGCCCCAAAAATTGGGTTTTGGACCCAAAACTTGGGCTTTTTCCCCAAGATTGACCCTAGGGAACCCTGTCCCAAAATCCCCCCAACAAAAATATCGTGACTCGCCCTCGAGTCACTCTACTGGCATGGAGATCTTACTGCGGAGACCTCCCAGCTCAACCTGTGCCACTTCTACCTCATTCGCACTCTGTGTAGCAGCCTACTTGATCTACTCCACCAGCTGTACCATTGCTAGTCCTACAATGTCTTCCTTTATCTTCTACTTTATTATTTGTAGGCTCGCCAACTTCTCCTCAATGGTGTTAGAGATAACATAGGCCTCGTCCAGCCAAGGCCCCAATCTAGCCTTGAGGATCCCCTCTTTCCTTTGCGCTGCCTCCACCTGTTTGAGCAACTGCTTTGCTTAATGCAGCTTGGCCAGTCATTGTGATATAGTGATGGTATGCACCATCGCTCTTGCTTCTCATATTGCTGCTGCAATTCGTGGGATTCCATATTGAACCTCTGTAGGTTAGGATCTTCTTGGAGTGCCGTGACTACCTCCATGGACTGCTCAAAGAGCGTGTTGCAATCTGCCACTACGACATCTACGGCTGCAACTCCATCCTTTACAGCTGCCTCGTGTTGTTCCCTGACCTCTGGTGGAGTTGAAGGCTTTGACTTCAACTCGAGCTCTGTTATCTTTAGGTTCAGTTCAAACTGAACCTTACCCACTTCATTTTTTGCTTCATGCATACCTATAGCCAACTTCCTGATCTTGGCATCCACCGGCACTTCCTGTGGGATACGCAGTTTAGGGGCTGTCCTACATGCCTCAACCACCACAGCTGCAGTTTGCTCATTCTGCACTTGCACTTTCTTCCATTCTTCTAGCTCTATTGTCTTCTCAATGAACATGTGTTTGTTGTTAACCTTATATTCATTGATCTTGCTCAGTGCACGCTACTCCCGGGCCATAAGCTCTGCGATCACACATGTTTGTAGTGTGTGAAGGAACTCACTGGGGAGCACGGCCAAGTTGAGGCCCACATTCTTCAAAGTGATGACAATTTCCTTGTTAGCAGCCACCTCTCTGCTCAAATCTCCATTAGGCAGCACGACTACATGTAGATCCATTGTCTGAACCAACTCGGTTGCTTCAGTGGTCCCCGGTGCCAAACTGGTGGATGTCATGCTACTCTTTCCTGCACCAGCCTGAAGTCTAGTTGTTTGGATCTACAGCTCACGCAAACCTGACTGTATGGTGACCAGTGCTTGCTTCTAGTGCCGCTCAAACTACTACAGTAGTTTTATCGTTGTATCCCGCACCTTATTGCCAATATCATCCAAGTCGCCCTCTATCAGGGTAATTGGATCTAATGATGACTTGGTGGCTTTCTTATTTTTGCACAGTCCTTCCTTCTCCTGCTCCCTATACGGCTTCACCTAGAAGGGATTACTTTCCTGTAGATATCTGATGCCCTGATCTAACTGCTCTTCCTCCTCCGTTTGGAGCGAAGGAGACTTCTGACTCTTTCGGAGCCATGCTCTTCCTGCTCTGCCTATTCTTTTGCAGTGCACTCTGCATCTATCTGGGCCTTCTCCTTAGACTCTTTCTTCCTCTTTTTAGCCAACATCTAAACCTTCTGTCTGGGTGCTTCTTTTTTTCTTTTTCTCCACGAACTTGCTTGTCCCAGCAGCCTCATCAGATGGAACATGCCAGTCTGCTAGCCAACACTTGATGACTTCTGCAATCGCGTCATTTGTGGCCAGGTAGGGTAAGTCGAACCATTTCTGGTCGAGGTCCTTGCACGCCTAGATGTAAATATGGTGGAAGTCTGCCTTGAACTCCATGTACCCTAACAACTACTCAAACATGGTTGGTGACAACCACAACTTCTGGTTGATGGCCATGCAAATACTCGCCTCCATTAGCACCCAGAAGACTTTTCTTTCCATTACCCACACAACATCTTTCGTGGCCCAAAGAGATGCGAACTTTGCTGCTTCTGGTAAAACCTTCTCCACAGGAGGAAATTGGCTATCCTCTAGCAAGTCCCACTTGACCAAAACTATTGAGACCAACAACCATGAATAGTGAAAGGTCTTACTATTGTTCTACGCCTCTCTGCAGTTCGTGAGGAATTCGCTACACAGGTAGTGTACCCAGTTGAAGTGTATGCCCTTCGTGCACTGAGCCATCAAAGAAACTACTGGTGTTGGCACCTCATCCACACATCACTTTCTCATCACCTTGCTAGATAGAATTTGCATAGTAATCTTGACCGTGGATTTGGTAATGTTGGTAATTGAATACCCATCCGGATTTTTGACAAGCTTAAACCTGTCCTTCATCTTCTCAGCGAGGTCGCGCTCACTCGTCTTTCTGCCAAATTCCTTGGCTGGATTTAGTCCTAAGTCTGGTAATAATGTGATCCTGTGGATAAACATGTCGGTTATGGGGATCGGCTCATTCAGCCACGGGCACCCGTCATGTACCAAGCACAACAACTTCCTAATGAAAATTAGGTTTATGTTTGATTGATGGTAGTGCGGCACCCATAACAAGTTCAGTAACCCTAACTTGTTAACTCTGTGAATCCATTCCACTAGCTCCAATATGGTGACACCAGATTCTTTATAGAAATCCCTCTACATGAAGGTGTCGGTAGCAAGGTGGGGGAACCGCTCGTGTTCCACTAAATCCCAGTCTTCAAGCTTCAAATGCAGGTCCCATGCCAAGTGCGGACCTTCAAAGGTAATATACTTTGACAATAAGGGAGTGTTAAGGGAGAATTTTCTGGCATCTAGATGATTCATGACCTTCACCTTGCCCTTTCATGGAGGGATATAATCTGGAAAATTTTAAATAGGGTCCACCCCCTCAATTTCAATATCCTCTGTGCACTCCTCTACCTCCAAATCGATCACCTTCCCCTTCTCCTTCACACTAGGTAGTTGCATATGATCCTGGGTGACTTGTGCACCGACATTGGCTTCTTTTTCTTATCCTTCTTCAGCTTAGGGACCTCTCTCATCAGTATAGGCTTCGGCCTAGACGACCTCGACACCGTAGGAATTGTCGATGGAACCTCCATACTCACAACATCAAGGGCAGCTCCCTCATAGGCAATAGTATCTCCAGTGCTTACAGTTTTTGTGGGACCTAGTCCTAGCATGATGTCATGGATAAGCTTTTTGTCTCACTTGAAATACTAGGTGAACACGGGGCTTGTAAACAAATCCTCAAAGAACTCACGATTCATGCGCAATAGACAGCATAACTCAGAAATTCTCAGAATGCAAAGTGTTTCTCACTAGACAACCACCTGTAATTTATAGGCAAATTTGAATTCAAATTCGACCGTTCCCCCCAAAATCCATCCATAAATGTGATATTGGCGGTATATTTCCAAAGATTTCACACTTGAATTCAACCTTAAATGCCTTAAAGGTCGGTTGCCCGCTCCTCTTAACCATCTTCTGGCAGTAAAATCATGAACAATGATGATAACAGTCACTTTTTAGTTACACTGCGCATTCTCCCCTTCTATAGTGCAACTCCCTTCACGCTTCTTCTATTACTGTGACATCCTCGTGTTTTGTGCAGACCCCTGATCGTGCAGCTCTACAACCCGACCAATGTAGTTTATAGTCCCGTGCCTCCTTGTAGTTGCCTAAAGCGCTAAGACTGTGCTACCATCATGTAGTCATTGGGTTGGATCCCCAGTGTATGGCTTCAATTGGCTGTCATTTACCTTTCCTGGAAATGGATCTCCATTCAATTTCACAAGCTGAACTACTCCACCATTGGTAATCTCTTTGATCACATATGACCCTAGCCAATGCATCTAAAATTTTTCTATAAATTTATCAAACTTGTTGTCATATAATAAAAGTAAATCATTTACCTTGAAGGTGCATAGTTTGATGTGTCGATCGTGCCAAGATTTTTCACGTTCCTTATGCACATGCTGATAGAATCCATCCAAAAATCTATCTTCCTTGAGCTTTGTCAGCTGTGCGAACCGCTCTTCCAAGGCTCTGCGGTCTGCCATCCCTGTGAACACCACTATGCGTAGACTAGGAACAATGTACTCGATAGGCATCACACCCTCTACGCCATATACCAACCCAAAAGACATCTGACCAGTAAGCTTCTTACATGTAGTTATATGAGCCCATAACACAACAAGTACGCACACATCCCAATCATTCCTTTGCGCATTGCAAAATTTTTTCAGCACACTCTTCAATATCTTATTAAACTCTTTAATCATCCCATTGGCCTGAGGATGATATGGCGCACTCTTCAGATGAAAAACTTGGAATTATTTGGTCAGCACGCTGATCCTTTCATTAAGGAAATGCGTACCGTAATAGCTCATTAAAATATTTGGGCAACCAAACTGAGTCAACACATATTCAAATAAGAACTTCACAATTGTTTCCCCTAGATAGTCCTTCACAGGTTGAACCTCCACCCATCTGGTCAAATACTCAGTTGTGGTGATGATGTACCATGCACCCGTCTGCTTTCCTGGAGGCTGAATCAGTCCTACAAAACCAATTGCTGATTTCTCGAATGGCTACAATGATACCTGCAGATTCAAAGGTATCTCATCCCTTTGCAATGGCCTTCTGGTTCTTTGACATGCATCGCATGCCCTACAATATGCTTTGGAATCCTTATGCAATGTTGGCCACCACAACCCAGCGCGTAAAATATTTTGCATCGTTGATTTCCCTGCATAATGGCCTCCCACAGCCCCTCCGTGAGCTTCAACTAGGATGTTTCTTCGCTCGAAATAAGGCACATAGCATCGCAGTAACTTTTCCGATCTCATTTTATATAAGTGACCTGCAATAATGAAAAAATCGGTCGCACGCACAACCAACTCCTTCTTCTATTGACTAGTGTATCCATCTGGAGTCATTCCCATAGTCAGGAAGTGGATAATATCTGCAAAATGATTATTTTCTATGTGCACCACAAAGAGTTGTGCATCAGGCAGCCCCTCCTCTAAATTAGTAGGCTCCTCTCCCGTTTCAATATGCGACAGATGATCTGGCCATGTGTTTAATCTCCATGGCTTCACAATTACTTCGAAATCGTATTCCTGAAACAACAGTAACCATGTGTATATTTCGCCCCCAACACAGGTTCTTTGACTAGGTACTTTAATACATAATGGTTTGTATACATCTTAAAGTGTCCGCCTAGCAGGTAATGCCTGAGCTTCTGGAGCACGTACACCATAGCCAATCCTTCATGATCAGTTGTCAAATAATTCTTTTCAGAATTCGATAGCTTCCTGCTCACGAATGTTATCGGGGATCCAATTCTCCTTCTCCGGCTCGCGTTAGCACTGCTCCCAATGCGATACATGACGCATCCACATGCGCATGAAATTCCTTCTTCCAATCCAGAAAGACTAGGATCGATGCGGTGACCATCTTCTCCTTTAACACATCTAGGCTCCGTTTACATTCTTCATTCCAACATAATGTAGCATCCTTCTTCAATAGCTTTTCCATTGGTGCGATAATTTGTTCATAGATCTTGATGAACTTTCGATAGTATCTAGTATGACCAAGTGTTACGCGCAGCTGTGTAACACTCCTTGGCACCTCCAAATTAATTATGACCGTAATCTTAGCAGGGTCCACCATTAATCCTCGTCTGCACACTACATGACCCAACAATATTCCGAAGGGGACACAAAATAATCACTTCTACAAATTCAACGCAATCTGATACCTCTGAGACATATCCAGCATCAAGCACAAACTAGCTCCATGGAGCTTTACCAGTCTAAACATTGTCCAATCATCAAAGAATACCTCCAATCACTTCTAAATGAACTCTTTGAATGCCGCAATGACTACACGCAAAAATATTTCATGTGCATTCTTAAGTCCAAAAGGTATTACTGTATACTGAAAGCATTCCCACTCAGTCAAGAAGGTAGTCTTACTCCTATCTTTTGGCGCGATCTTTATCTGATGGTACCCAGAGAACCTATCCATGAACGAATATGCTTACTGTCCTCCAATGTTATCCAATACCTCATCTGTGAACGAAGTTGGAAAAGGATCATGAACGCAAGCATCGGTCAGCTTCCTGAGATCTACACAAATCCTTATCTCATCCTTCTATTTCTTTCACTGAACTACCATCAAAATCACCCAATCAGATTCCTCCACTAGTTCAATAATTCTTGCTGCCAACATCTTGTCCAAATCCAATCAAACCTTTTCCTTGTACTTAGGATTAAGGCGATATGGCCTCTGCTTAGCAAGCTTCACGTCTGGTTTCAATGTTATTTTCATCACTCCTAAATCACCTATTATCCCCTTCAAGTTTGAAAACTTTGTAGGGAACAAATCCTGGTACTCGCGGAGCAACTTAGCAACCTTATGAACCATAGCATCATCCTAGTAGTCCCCTATTTTCACAAACTTCAGCTCCACCTCTATTCCAATGTTTACATGTCTAGTTTTCAGTGGTGCAATGATATCCAGATTCTCTATTCGCAGCCCCTCAACTTTGTGGTGACATTCTACCTCTGGGATATTAATGTTCCTTGGATCCTCCTCTTCTTCTTTAGCAGTCACATTGTAGCACTCCATTACATGGCATAGCTGGGTGGTCCAATCTGGTTGAATCAAATCCGAGGGATCCTGCAGTATTCTAAAGATCATTGCCTTGACCTCCTGCAACGCTTCATCGATGCACTCGAATCCATCCTCAATGCTAAATGTCATCACGAATCCCTGTCTCAAAATGTCCCACTCATCAATGCCATGGTGGAGCTCTATTTCCAAGTACCAATTCATTGGTATTACATCCAAAGTGTGACAGAACAAATGCACCCACTCCGGTTACGGCTCTACTCCATAAGAATCAGTCCATTTTGCTAAGTGATCATGCAGATCACTCCACCCATTGTATTTCTTTATCAATCACATTTTTGGGCGACCAAACCACACCCTCATCATTCTTTTGTATTCGTGTCATACATCAAAATTGTCTTTATGCGTACCCCACTATCTTGCGAGCATAGTGCACAGCGCCAAATCCAGTGCTTGGAAGTGATGCTTCTTAGGAACTTCCCTTTCATATGCATCCAAAAATTTACCTATGTCAGTTAGACCATAATAATGAGGCAAACTCCTTACCTCTGATGATACACAACGTAGTGATTTAGTCATCATGTTACAACACAACGTAGATACTTCATGCAACCTATTCTTCCAGTGCTCCAACTCTTCATCTGAATCTAACATGCAAGAACTTTTGCAGTCCCATGAAATGCATCCATATACTGTCAGATTCACCCAATCTTGGTCTCGCGTTGTTATTTTGTAGATCTAGTCCAAATCATCATCACTTTCATAATCGCGAATCGGTTCAGTATAGCATGGACCTTTTGCAGGGTCCAAAGGTACTACTACATGGAGCGATTTCCTCTCAAATGGCATTGTCCACTTCTTCAAATTGATCACCCCATTCATGTCAATAGCCCAGTCGATCCCAAGGAGCGCGGGGTATGGATTGTTTTCATCGACAATCTCTATCACTTCGAAATCAACCAACATGCTCGCACCTTCAATATCGACTGTCACTCCCTGTAATCTTCCCCTGGGGATAATCTTCTGCTTATTTTCCATCCACAATTGAATCGGAGACCACTGCAGTGTAGGTCTCCCCATTCTCTCCCATGTCTATTTAGGAAAAACAATCACATCTAACCCAAGATCTAAAATAACTGGGTCCATTTCATATTCGCCAATTTGTGCGGTGAGCCTCATCCCATGCCATGTTCTTTCCTTATGCTTACCAATTTTCCTGACCACATGCAGCCCCTCAGGAGAAATTTCTTTCCTAACACACTTATTTATTAATTCCTATAATCCCTTCACGGCCTTACTGTCACGAAGCAGCTTCATACATGTCTCCAAGAACGTGGTAAGCATGGAGGGGTTCATTTATTCAGATAGCTTATCCTTGCTTCCTGAGGTAGAGGCCTCAGCAAATATTTTCTTCACTTCCATGAAGGTTTCTTTCACACACTGCAAATCAAATCCAACCTCCTTTCCAGAGCTTTGTGGACCCATTCATTTTCTTCAGGCTGCTTTCCCTTATCTTTTTCAGTCATCATGTCACTTCGTTGCATGATATTCACATTAGGATCCTCTTCGTGGGGTTCAACCCTCATCATCTGTAGGTTTTGGGTAGGTTGTTGAGGCTGCATCCCCTTTTCCTGCATCTTAGCTATTAATACAGGACAGTCTTCTATCACGTGGTTAAATTGAGTATAGTATCAGCACAACAGGCACATCGAGTTCATACACTCCCGTGCATAGTGTCCTAGTCCCCCACAATTGTAGTAAATAACTTGCCCCCAACCTCTCACAAGTCCTCCCCCACTTCAGCCTCGTTCGTGCCCTTGATATCCTCCTCACACTCCCCCAATGCCTTGATCTCGAGGTTGAGTCTCTATCTACATTCGATATGCGGGAATTCTTTCCATTGTTAGCTCTTAGATATGGTAGTTATGCTCATCGTGACCCATAGATTTGTAGAAGTTGTAGAAGATTTTTTGTGGTGTCTGTACAAATTTTTGCAACAAGTGATAATTGTCTGTCACATTTTTTCCAGCTACTTAATAGATAGCGCACTACAGCAATGGCCCGGTACATGGCCTGGCTTGAGCTTCCGGTCTTAGAGGCATCGGCCCTCCTCCTGCAACATAATTCACGAAGACATGGCAATGATATTTATCATGCCCCTATCTCTTACATTTCAGACACCAAACCTCTTCACACACCTCTAGTCGAGCTGCTTTATCTTTCTTCAAACTTCGAAACTCTAGGAAAAGATTCTGCAACTTTGCATTAATCTGTTGAACTCCCAAAGAAGCATCTTGAATCGGTGTCTCATGGAGTCACATCACAATCTCCAGGGCTTCTGCCTGGGTCCCAATCTTTTGCTGTGATAAAACAACCCTCAAATGAGGCAAGAGCAAAGCCACAAACCATTTGCGGTGCTGCCCATCCATAAGATTCATGTTAGCTTCACGGATCTTGCATTTCAATCTCTGTTGCAACTCCCAAGGTGTCTCACCCAAATTCATCATGATTTCCTTGAATCCAACGATTGATTGTGCTTCAAACTTGGGCCTACTAAATTCCTTATTCCGTGCAGTCTAAATGTCTGCCAACGCAGCCATCGGGTTATCGTTACAGTACTTAATGTACCACATTAACGCGCGCTCCTATAAAGTAGTAACCAACGTTGCTTTCTTCATCTAATCATCTGTAATGTTATGGGTTGTCCACACGGCCTTCGCAACGAACCAAAACTGGTTTAGTTCCTCATTTCCCAAGACCTTGAAAACGGGCAACTTCACTACATTCACCATATTGAACAGTGGTGAAGGTGGAGGTGGTGTGGGCGAAGTTGTATGCTGTGGAGGTGAAGATGGAGGTGGTGTGAGCAGATGGGGTATTAGCAGGAACCCTTTCCTTATTAACTAGACAACACTCTGTGGTGAAGCCTTTGTTGCTCCTTCATCGTCACTTAGAGGAGGCTCAATCAACGAGCTGTATTTAGGGCCTATTCTCCTTCTATCTCTGAATAAATTTCCACTTCACATAGCTCCAAACATCAAGGTAATTGCATAACCCGCTTTTCACACAAGAGAATTTTAATCCAAGTATTCAAAGATCTTAAATACTTATCCTGCAGTCCCTTGAAGAAGTGTCGCTTTGCTTTGCTGTAGTTGACCGAGTTATTGGCCGCGAACTCTATCGCCAATCCTCCTATAACACAATCAAGCTGGTGATCGACAACACACGCGATCTTATCCTTAGAGGCTTCCAATCTCCACACTAACTTCGGGGTCCACACTATTGGACCGTCCAACCTCCACCTTCCCCGGCCATCTACTAATTTAGCGATCCACTTGTATAGCTTGATTGGGAAGCAATAGAAGAAAATTTCGTGTACCTCTATGTACAAATACTTGTCCAACCACCGTTCTTTCGTAAATCATGGATTTATGCCTTCTTGCACCACGAATTCGTGGATCTTTCTATACAACCACTCCTCAATTTCTTTCTTTGTCGGATTCCAGTGATGCGAAATCACACATATTTTTATGCAAATCCCGATCCTGACAATAGAACCATTTGTTGGCTTAGTGGGTCTTTACCTAGTTTCAGAGTTAAGTTTTCCAAACAAATCCCTACACTACTAGCCATTTCAGCATCAACCCGCAGAGTGCGGACTAAAGTCTCTCCCGAAGCAATATTAGGGGATGTTGGAACCAAGTTTCCACACCCATAGATGAGCGTGGTGTCGTTTTGTACCCTAAACCTACCTTCACACAGATCGATAAGCCTCTAAGGCTTATTCTTATTGATCTAACTTCCTTTAACCAACCTCTGTACCTTCACGAAGGTCTAAGACTGTATTTTGTGGACCCTAAATAGGTGAATCAACCACTACGCGCCTCTGTAATTACCCTTAGTTCTACATTTATCCAGATTGGCTTAAGTGCATGATAACATTAACATGCAACAATATATTCTTAGCGTAAATAGTTACTATTACTTGTGTTCATGTGACAAAGTAAATCATGCAAAATCATGCATCAATACAACATTAATTCATAAACCCCTCATTCATCATAACATAATAGCACATTCATTCATAAAAAAATTAGATAGACAAAACACAGATATTTCCAGAATAATCTCTTTATTGATACTTCAGTTCTTCTTACAGATGCAAGACTTCCCTACACACTCAGCTGTAGGGGTCCGCGCACTCAACTGCGGACTCTACTCTAGGCCTCTACACACACAGCTACAGAGCCTCTCTTCTACTCTAAGAATTCTTTGCTCTTACTTCTAATGACTCATTACATTTATCTTCATCCTTCGTTACTTACCTTAGACTCTTCTAAGACTCTCCTTTTTATACAACTCCATGGTCTGCATACCATGGTTAGATCTACTAAAGCTTACACAACTTACATAACAGAATGGTAAACCCTTTATGACACTTTACCATCTATGCACTCCGTGACCACATCTTGCGGATACTTACATTCTTTACAACAAAACTTGGGATTTTGCCCCAAAATTGACCCTAGGGAACCCTGTCCCAACAAGTACTCAGAGAGATTTTTCTAATGAGGTATTGTATGTGCCAAACAGAAATCATATGACTTATGACCCTGGGAATTTGGCTGCCTAACTAACCCCAACAGGGCCCACAAACTCTTGGCACTCCATCTCCTAGGGTTAGGTTTTTATTTGTTTAGGGTTTCATTTTGTTTTTCAATAATAAAAAGGCCCTTGAGCCTCATTGTAACATAGTTCAAAGGCATGTATCTTCCATATTTATTCTCAGAGATAAGCTACCATCACTTGAGTTATTTTATTTCCATTTTGTATGTAAGCATATTTCAACTCTCTAATGTTAATGGCATGGAGTTTTTATTTCTGCTTCGTCTCTATGTTTATGTTTATATATGTGTTTTGTTGCATTCCTGCATAAGTCTAGCTCGATGGTATCAGAGTTATCTTCTCTTTCTTTCTTTTTTTCTTTGCATGTCCCCAACAAGATCAGGGTATAAGGAGTTAGGGATCAAACTGGTTGAACCTTTGAAAGACCAACCTCACAAACCTCGATGGCCTCCCATGGTGGAAGAAAATAATGATGAGGAAGCAGGAAATCCTTTCAAAATGTTGCTCGAATAAGCCCTCAAGCGACAAAGGAACACGATGATGGATAACTTTTCCCAGATCCTTTGTCAGCTACCCACGGGCGACACATTTCATCCAGCATCCACTCTAGAGGCACCACTCCCTTTAAGGTACAATTCACTTTGACATTCCCATATTTCAAAGGCTAGATAGATGTAGATGTCATAGATAGATGGTTAAATCTATTGGAAGGATATTTTTTAGTTCATGATTTTTTCAATCAGGAAAATATTACTTTTTCACTCCTCAAAGTTGCCCCCCAAGTCAAAGACTCGTGGGAAACCTACTGTGAATAAAAGGACAAGAGAGAACCCTCACTATTTTCGACCACACCCACTTGGAATTCTTTATTAGATGCCATCAAGGAACAAAATTACCATGTCAAGAGATATGAAGATAAATACATAAAGTGGGCCACACTATGGTAGGGAAGGGACCAAGGCGTGCCAAAGTTCACAAATATTTTTCATAGCTTTATTAGAAAAAAAATGTTTCAAATATTTCATAAAGTATTTAGTCTGGTTGGACCATTTGTACACTTATTCAGATAGTTTTTGCTGGTATCGACCTAGATCTGAATGCTCAAGTAGGATTTGGAGCATTCCAAAAACTGTGAGATCCAACTAGTAAAAGACAAGTGGTATGATATTTCTCCTATATCTTCTCTAATCAATATTAGTATGAAAACTACCTCTCATTCATGATCATTGTCTCATGGATCTTTTCCCTCAGTGAAATCATTTTCATCAAAAGATAAATCATATTAGCTATGAGAGAAAATGAATAAATTAAATACATGAGATGTCTTTCACGTCAAAATATATGAATTAACCCCATTATTCCTTATGGTGGTTCCAAAAAATCGTACTTCTAGATTAAAAAAAAAAAAAATCATAAAAATGTTTGGAAGGGAAAAGCATATTTCTAAGATGAATTTGGTACTCAAGTACTGCGATTGTCTACACAAGTACATCCAGGATGATATGGAGTTCCTGGACATCTCCTCACTTAGTGCCTCCTATCTATACATTATGAAGATCAAGTAGAAATTTAAATAGAAGAAGCGAGACTTTCGATCTACGAATCTGAAGCAAGGGAAAGGTGTCCCCAAACCATATAACAAAGGACAAAGCCAAGGTGGGACGACCTAGGACAACCGTCAAAGATGCAAGAAAATAAAAACACCATGAAGACAAAGAAGGACACAAGAAAATGGTGTGAGTTCCATAAGAGCCCCACTCACAACACAAGTGAGTGTCGAGCTAAGCAGTGACTGGTGGCTAAGCTGAAGGCTTCCAAATAATATGCATGTTCCATCTCTGAGTCAGAACCTAATAAGGGGAATGACAAAGGGAAGCATATTATTAAAATGGATGTTAGTTCCATCATTGCCACCACCAAGATCCATAATATTGAGCCCGAAGATCTAGAGGAGGGGAAGCGTCTCTTCCATTCACAAATGTGGGTGAAGGGTTCTCCGCTACAATTCATTGTCAACAGTGGGAGCCAAAAGAAACTTATTTCAGCAGAGGTCATGAAGCATTTGGGCCTACCAATCACACCACACCCACAACCATACACCATCGAGTGGATTCACCAATGACGAGATCTTTGCATCAGCTAGCAGTGCCACCTTCCCTAGAACATTAAGCCCTTAACAAATGAGGTATCGTGTGATGTTTCCCCTCTTGATATTTGTGATGTATTATTAGGCCAACCATACTTGTGGATGCATCATGTTGTGTATGATTCTAGGCTTCACATTTTTATTATTACTTTGGGCAATAAGTTATATAGGATACCGAAGGTAGCACAGTCTACTGCCATCTCTTTGAACTCTAAGAAGAAATATAGTAATATCATTTCCCAAACTGGGAAATTTGTCTTTCTTATGACTCACCCATAGGCAAGAATAATATTGTGTCCACATCTGCGGCCTCTAGATAGTGCTCCTTTGCATGACAGTTGTAGATGGAGAAGGTCGTGGAGGAGTATAGGGACATCTTCACCTAACCCATAGGGGTACCCTTACACTGTCAAGTCAAGCACTCCATCGATCTGACCCTGGGCACATGGCCACCAAACAGACCGATTTATCGATGCTCTATTCTGGAGAACGATGAAATCAAGGGGTAGATTTAGGAGCTTTTGCAGAAAGGGCACATCAGGCCAAGTTCATCACCCTGTGGGAGCCTGATCATGTTGGTATATAAGAAGGACGAGACTTGGAAACTTTGTATTGACTATCGGGCAATGAATAAGATCATTGTTCGGAATAGGTATCCAATTCCATAGATTGATGACCTTCTAGACCATCTCAAGGGGGCCAAATATTTCAACAAGATTGACTTGAAGTCCATTTATCACCAGGTACCAATCAAACCCTCTAATGTGCGGAAGACTTCCTTCAAATCCAAGAAGAGCCTTTTTGAATGGTTGGTCATGCCTTTTGAGTTGAAGAATGCCCCTGGAACATTCATGAGGCTGATGGACGATACCTTGTGGCCCTTCACAACCTCATTCGCGGTAGTTTATTTGGACGACATCCTGATATTTAGCAAGAGTTGGGAAGAGCACCTTCACCATATTCGACAGGTTCTCCAAACCTTGCGTCAACACAAATTGTGTGCCAATTTGGATAAATGTGCTTTTGGTATGACCCAGGTTCAATATTTGGGGTAAATCATTGATGAGCGGGGTGTGCACGTGGACCCAGCCAAGATATAATTTATCTGGGATTGGCCAGCCTCAACCACACTAATATAACTCCACAGATTTTTGGGTCTTGCTAATTTCTACCATAGATTCATGTTAGATTTCTTTGATATTACTTGGCCTTTGATTCAAGTCACCAAGGGTAGAGTGAAAGAAAACTTCTTTTGGTCTGAGTCCCAACAGAAGGTTTTTTTCAAGTTGAAGAATTACCTCTACTCTGCACCAATTCTCACATTACCAAACCTACGAAAACCATTTGAGATTAAGACAGATGCCTCTGACTATGTTATTGGTACATTTCTTACCCAGTAGGGGCAACTAGTGGCATATTAGAGTCAAACACTTTCAGACACAGTCTGAAATATCCCACCTATGACAAAGAGATGTATTCCATTATGCAGACCCACCAACAATGGAAGCATTACATTCTTGGGAAGGAAACGGTCATCCACATGGACCACCGACCACTGTAGTTCATATAGACACAAGGAAATTTGCAGAACAATCACCATCAGAAATGGTCCACATACCTGCAACAGTTTCATTTGAACATTAAGTATAAAAAGGGAAGCACCAATAATGTTGTAGACTGCCTCAAATGACCACTGGTCATGGAACTAACCACTGTGCTTGACTCTTATGGACATGAGACTTCAGAATTACCACATCTTTACAAGAGTGATCCAAAATTCGGCACCACATACCAGATGCTCCTGGAACGTAAGTAGGTTCTAGACTTTCACCTCCATGACACGCTATTATGCCACCTGGGGCTGTCATGCGGAAAGAGTTATTTTTGTGGACAAATCTAACCTCTCTAGAAGCCTAAGACTTTCTAGTGACAAACAAGACAATTAAGAGCAATCCTTCTCTAAACATGCATTATCATACGAGAAACCAAGTGTTTTTCGATCCTACCT